>JAYMFW010191577.1:0-14937 GCA_036785005.1 Tubulanus punctatus
TTGAAAATTTGCTATTTCATCCATCCTGACTGCTCTGAGTTGGTGAACTTTTATTATGCTTATCCTACATGATTTTTCATTATCATATCTCTGTTTATTTGTCTCATTTAAATATAAATTTCTTAGTTGCAGTTAGGCTTCCATGGTGATGAAATAAACAACTTCCTTTTTTCAGCTCAAGTCTGTTCTTTGTTAGACATCGCAAACAGCGAAAGATGCTTATTCCTTATGATAGTGTATACAACGTGAATCTTATTTCTAAATTCTTGAAGCAAGCAGTGAAAATATACTTTATCTAAAAAACCTTAAAAAGGCCTTATATCCCTTCCTTAAATCCTTTTTCCCCTTCCTTCCTTTAAGACATTTGAGCTTGGTATGGTACTTAGTTGCTATATCAAATCTTTTTGTGAGAACTTCATATTTTTATCTCACCCCAACAAATAATGTTGAGAAGGTAATCTTAGTTGAAGTGAGAACACTACTAAAATTGGTCTAGTGAGTTGGTCATGCCTTGTCATTGTGAAAGCCTTAGTTGGCTGCACCCTTGAAATCCATGCTACCTGGGGCTGTCATTGACACGTGCTGTGTACTGTATAAATCGGTTTATGATTTCTTCTATAATCTATAGGTATGTAATTGGTTCGGAAACAAACGTATTCGCTACAAGAAGAATGTGTCCAAGGGGCACGAGGATCCCCATCCTCCGACTTTTCTGAATCAGAACACGGAGTCCCCAGCAAGCTCACAAGGTTCTTTCCCATTTTTCATTTCTCGGCTAACATTGTATTGTGCCATGTTGTTATTTTCTCCCGACTCTAGGTGTCTAACTGGTTCGGCAACAAACGCATACGTTACAAGAAGACGCTGTCGAAAAGCGGCGGCTCGGCGGCGGATGACCTGTTCGCTGATCAGTCGAACGACGACTCATCCGGACACAACGTTCCCACAGGTTAAAACACTTCTAAAACACGCGTATTGATTATTTTGTTCGATGATTTTGTCTCCCAATGTAGGTCTCTAACTGGTTCGGCAACAAACGAATCCGTTACAAGAAGAATATCGGCAAGGCCCAGGAGGAGGCGAATCTTTACGCTGCCAAAACTGCGGCTGCAGCGGCAGCTCAGCAGGGCCCTCCAGACGGGGGGATATCAGGTTGGGATCGACTCTTCATTTTCATACGAGTAGTTCTGTCTGTCCACCATTTCATGGGGGTCGAATTCGGCACACCCAAAATGCTCCAATTTTCTTCACGCGCTGTTCAAATCTGCACCAATTCTCACGACGATACATTAATCTGAGCTCAAACCAAATTCGTATCGTTCGTCTGTTAGTTCTGTTTGGATCGTACAATTTCAGTGCACGAATTACAAATTCAGGGCTACTTTTTCGCAGCAAATAAAAATCCAAAAAATCTGGTATCCCCTCCAAATATCTGGTGATATCCGCGATTTCACTCACCTCGGGATTTTGTTCCTCATTTTCCAACGAATCGCGGATTGGTGTCCTCTCTCTTTTATAGCGCTGCCTTCATTCAAGGGCCATGAACGACTGACAGTCTCGGTGTCTTTGAAATAGAATTTCATAAAATATTTCGACTTAAACTGCAATAAACGATAACAAATATCTCAAATCACGTTGATGGAAGAATGAATGAAAGACAGTGTGATTAATATTTTCATAACGAATGTTTTTTTCCCTAGTGACATGATGTACAAGCAGAACTGAATTTATATCCAATCTTTTACCGTTCAACTAAAATTTTCCTCAATATTTTTAACTACTCTTGAAGGCTATATTACGTACTTATACATATATTTTTGTTTTCAACCATTTCAAGCCTGATGCATTCATATTTATTCAAATAATATGCCGCGTGTTGTCAGTCCTGCTTCAATATTTTTTTTTCGCTGCAATTTTTGTTTCTCATATATTGTTTCATTCTGTCGGCCATATTTACCGGCCAATGCATAGAGATATAGATAGTAAAATTCAAACTTACATTAGAATGTTGACTTCTTAAAAATTAGTACCTGAATACTTAATACATGTATACATGTTGCTACAATTGCTAGGTCCCTGACTTGATATTGAGTCAGCGGTACAGTTTATCATTTGAAGAAATATCCCTCAAGTAAAGCGATAAAACAAGAAAAAAAATACAAAAGTGTGCTTTCCTGAGTTATTGGGATCAAAATCTTTTGGAAAAATTTACAGATTTGAAAAGATTACTTCAGTAATCATGATTCCTTTTGGTCATCATCTGTCCGCTAAATATATAGATATTTTAATCTAGGGGTCAAACCTATATCTGTGTGTGTATACATTTGTATGGAAATGTTGAATGGTTAAAGGTTTTCTACATTAAAATCAGCATGCTTCGTACATTATTGTCATTGTAAAACTGGCTGGCTTAAGTTTGTATGCGGTTTATGTGTGTGGGTGCATTACAGAAAATTGTAATTTCTTTCAAACAGAATCTAAATGACTATGTTTTGAAATGTGAATTGTTAGATATTTTAAAATATGAATTGTAAGATAAAGAGTAAAACGTTTAATAAATTCTTCCAGTTGTTATCAAATTTTAAAGATCAGATTAATGACTGCTTTTTATTTTGATTTCAGCTCCGCTGTGATCGAAGGTCAGCGGAGCTTATGGGTTAGGGTGATTATTTGTCGTCGTCGTCTGTCCAGCCCTCTGTCCGTCCGGCCGTACGGCTACTTTTCTTTAAATCGCTACTAGTCCTACAGTTCTAATGCGATCTAACACAAAATTGGTATAAATAATCTATGGGGGAATACTTACAAAAGTATAGAGCCATATTTTTGATTTTGCATAAATTATGCAAATTTGAGCTATTTTTAGATTTTCACATAAATTGCTACTTCTTCCTTAGTTTTCAGCAGATTTCAACCAAACTTGATATGAATAATCTATAGGGGAGTACCTGCAAAAATATAAAGCCGTATTTTTGATTTTGCATAAAGTATGCAAATTAGAGCTATTTTTTAGATTTTCACATAGATCGCTACTCCTGCCTTAGTTTTTAGCAGATTTCAACCAAACTTGGTGTAAATGACCTATAGGGAAGTACTTACAAAACTATAGAGCCATAGTTTTGATTTTGCATAAATTATGCAAATTAGGGCTATTTTTAGATTTTCACACAGATCGCTACTTCTTCCTTAGTTTTCGGCAGATTCCAACCAAACTTGAATAATCTATGGGGTAATACCTACAAAATTATGGAGCTATATTTTCGAATTTGCATAAATTATGCAAATTAGGGTTATTTTTAGATTTTCACATAAATTACTACCGCCTTAGTTTTCAGCAGATTTCAACCAAATGTGATTCGAATAATCTATGGGGGGCACCTGGCTCAAAACTATAAGGTTTAAGATGAGATTAACCTAATTTTTGCAAATTAGGTTAAATTTCCTTCAGTATTCAAACTTAGTCTGTTATTAAACAAGAAACAGCGGAGCGATATCAGCCGACAGGCTGCTTGTTAGATATTAAGTTTTTTGAGATCTTCATTAATGTGTATCATTTTCTGGTACATATCACATTATTTGTGACTTGTAATATTTGTTCAAATTACAATTATTAAATCATGCGAGTATGTAACAATATTCTTGCCAACCAATTTGGAACAATTCCGTTTTACTGGCATATGACATTTTGGGCTTTGAAAAATAAATACAACATGACTATCAATTTTCAGTTTAAAATCTATTGGATTTTTTTATTCACTGTATTAAAATATTATTTTATTTGCACATATTCATTCCATTCTTACTACAGTAAATTGCAATGTCCCAAAATTGGAAAATGGCTTGAAAATACAATATTGAATTCAGCGAATTAACCTCATGATTTTTGGACATTTGCATTTAGAAATACATGATAATGGAATGGTTTTATGATTTTAGGCGGGTATGGAATGCCGGTTGGAGGACAGGGCCCTATGTATATGAATCTGAATGGAGACAACTACCAGACATCAGTAGGAGATAATGTACAGTCACAGGTAATGTAGACTCGATGCATACTCAACACTGGCTGACGAATCCTTACGAATTGATAATAAGCTATTTACCAATGAGAACTTGTTTCTGGCTAAAATCCCTAGCAACCCTATGGTTGGTAGGGATTTTCCATTAACAAATCATTATTAATGGAAATTTTTACCTGCCAACCTACGCGTTCATCAAAATTGGATGTTTGTTCACATTCTTTAGACAGCCACATTGACTATAGGTTGCTAATCTTGTCATTATTTAATGTCACTAGGATATCTGGATAATATCCGGTAGTCTTATTGGACTCACGAGTGACATCACCCAACTCCTCCTAACCAAGCTCTTGAGACGCTTTCACACAGAAAATCTGTAGGTCAGACCCACGATAGAAAACCTGAGTTACTTATGCCGACCATGAGGCTTGAACCACCATTCTGCCATGTATGGACGTCCTATCAGCTTTCAATGTGTCACATACATTTGTTACCATGTAACATGTGATAATTGTTTCAAGTATAACCATCAAATCATGAATGAAATAAGCTTGTATTAAGTCTAAAAGATATCATTTCAATGTTAGTCTAGACTATAGAATAAATATTCCTGAGATTAAGTGAATATTGTATCAGTTGTTATGCAAATTAGTGTAATTTACATGCTAATGGAATTCGCTCAGATATGAGACTGAGCCTATTATATTGGATTATCATGGCTGTGAATAGTTTTTGACTTTCAAATTGCTGGAATGTCTGTTACTAAGTCATTAACCAATGAATTAATGGATGAATCAATTGACCCTATTTAGTTGACTTGGTTGACCCTTTATGGGTCCTCTTGGTGGACCCTGTGTTAAGCTATTGGAGAATCTCTGAATTGTACTCACTTTGCAGGTCAATCCAATCCGATCGGTGATTACACAGACTGGTGGTTACGGCTCAGATGGTGGCCTCCCCGCATCAGCAGGAATGTTTGATCAACATTTACAGCAGGTATAGTCCGTCTGCATGTCGCAGGTCAATGAAGAATTTGACCCTCACACTTTGGTTCTATGTTTTCCGCTGCATTTTTTCATCATTTATGAATTCAACTGGACTTTTTTCAATAATTTTTATTTTGTTCTTTAATTCGAGTTTAAATTGTGGTTTTCTCAAATCAGTGCAATTTTCTCTGCTAGCGCATTGATAAACTGCACATTTTGAGCAGTTCATAATATAAAAGCTCATTAGATCAGCGAAACCAGGAAATGAAAGTGCTAGTTTGATAAGACCGCAGGATGAACCAGGATTAGAGATTTCTTCTGAACTGATGGTATTTAAAGCCAGGTACAGAGATGAGGCATATCAAGGCCTAACAAGTGACAAATTCTTATCAGGAGTATCAGTTGCACCTTATTCATACCTGGCTTAAAATATGCTCTCTAGTAACTATGAAACTGGGTCGTAATTGTCACAAAGCAACAGTTGGTGGTATTTTTTGTTTTTTTTATGATTCACTCTTAATATTCATGTATTCTGTTCAGTTTTATTATTCACTAAATTCACTGTTTTATTGTGCATTTACGTTCAACCTTGGTCCGGTATTAATTCACATCGTAAATTTGTGAATGCAAGCGAAAATAATCTATATTGTCTGGACCGAGTATAAAGTGGCATTTATATGGTGAACTCAACTTGACCAGAATTACTCAAACTTTTCAATCCTCAAGCGGCCCACACACTAGATGAAAACAGCACAGTGCATTAAGACTTATCACCTGTGGTTGTAGTGCCATGGCACCAAGATGATAATAATATGTTATCTCCAACACAAAAACAGCTCCACTAAAAATTACGGATTATTAAACCCAGTGAATTAAGGGCATTTTCTTCTGGTGTGCGGTCTGCTTAGGGTTGTTATCTGATTTTGAGTTTTCTCGAATCCTCTGTAATTTATAACATCATATCGATATAACGGGAGTTATTCAATAAACTTCTGTTGATATTGGTAATTAGTATGGCGAATAGCGGCTGATCGCAAGTTATGTACGGTGTATTTTGTATATATGATGTATGACACATATTCTATTATTTAACTCGGCAGGTCTCTGCACAATGCATGCCACCACATGGGTATAACACCACTGATCTGGTAGGTGAAAGTAAACGATGAGCGAATATCTGTAGAGCGGAACCTCAGGAGTCAGTGAGCGTCGCACGGCTTTATAACTATCTGACGTGTCGACTAGTTTCTTAATGCTGCCGATACGAAACAAATCCTAATATCTCCTTAAAAAATTACAGAAAAAGAGCCTCTAAAGCGTTGAATTGAAACAGTCAAATGTTTATTAATTACGTAATAAAAAAGTCATAGAATTGGTTTCAAAGGTCAGAAGTCACTGAAAATAAAAAAGTGTTAAAAAAGCCTTAATTTGCCACAAAATTTGAAGAAAAATCTCTTCATTGTCACTATGTTGACTAAGAAGATGGTAATTTGAATGATGAATAAGATATTTTGATATAACCAAATATTACTGGTCGTATATGGTCAATCATACTCCATAAAAATGGCATTGAAAAATTTTGAAATTTGAATGCAAGTATTTTATGGAAGCGCCAATAGATTATTGACCATTCGACATTATTTCATATCGACAGGTCCACACAAAATTCTTTACGATACCTAAAGGTTAGCTAGTTAGGTGATGGCTTTATTTCATTCAGAATTGTATCGTCAAATTGATGGGTTTTTTTTGAAAGAATGGTATTACTGTCTGAGTCATATACATGTTTGGAGTTGGCAAAATATTGTTGAAAATCTTTTCAGTGCAAAAACCGCCGGAATAGAATGTCTGTATAGAATTTGCTATGAGGCGTTGTCGGGTATTTTTTTAGCCGTGCGATGCAACTGATGAAGTGTCTTAGGAAAACTATAAACGCTATGGTAGCATCCATGTGTTATACTAGGTGGTGCTCTTGTCAATAGTTGTGTGTTTTAGTGCAGTCTTGCTGTCTCTCTCTTTCGCTTCTTATTTCTTCTGTAATTTCATCAAAACATTGAACCTACCAAACTGGACGTCAATTAATTTTAGTTTATTGAAATTATTCTATTGGGTTTGATCGGTTTTCATGTTTGAGTATGTTTTCGGAAACATTTCGAAGTACATTTGTAATCATTTGTTACATTAGTTCCAAGTCACAGACTGATGAAAATTGTAAAAATCTAATCTAAGGAATTTTGTTGAAGAGCCCATTTTGTACAATGGTCTTATGGTAACATAAGGTACTGGTCTCAATTTAGGCTCTTTGGAATATTATGTTCTTTACCTGCCTAAGTTCATAAATTACAACTTGTAAACAACCAGCCCTGGGTACATTGATGGGATAAGTCACCACCAAAAACTTTTGACCGATATCAACCACTAGTTATTGATAATTTGTAATTCACTATATTAATTCACAATATTAATTCAAAATGTTCTGGTGAACTACTGGAAAATCATCCAGCAGGCTGGGATGTGGTGATTTAAAAGATCAGGCAGGTAGATGGTAGAATTTCTATGTTTATATTTTTAGACATTTTTAGCCGATTTGGGACTCGGTAAAAGTGGGCTATTGTATTTTTAGTTATCCCTAGTCATGGTATTTGGTCAAAAGTCAGTTTTTAGTGGAAATTTGCCCCAAGGTTCTGATATTTGCTCTGCACCTTCTCTAGGTACATCTGCATTACTATTTTTGTGTTTAACATGTTCAAGAGCAGCGCCCCTTTAAAACCTCAAATTTGTGATTGTGACCAACTTTCTTGAAAATTCTTGAAGAAAGTATTTGATGGATTGGTTTAATATTTGGGTGATATCTATATCCTAGAGGAGCAAACGTGCCTAGAAGATTTCAGATCATAGGTCACAAATATAGCCGAAGTCACATTTGAAAAGATTGATTTTTGCCTCTTTGAAAATCATAAACGTCTTTAAACTTGTTGTTATATGTGATACTTCGATGTTCGTCATGTTATCCGGGTTTTCTTGAACTTTTCATTCATTCATATGCATCTCTCTATACTTTCCCAAGTGGGCATGAGGTCCCTGGACCCTTAGTTAGTTGTCCAATGCTGCACACAGTAATATATGAATCAAGTTCATATCAATATAGAGACAAACATTTCTACGTTCAAAAACTTTCAATACAAAAAAGCAGCAAACCTTCCTACTCCGTAAAATGTACTGGATCTGTAGTGAGGCTTTATTTTATATTCTGTCAAACTTTCACCCTGTTTGTTGCTGTGGACCTGGTTTTATATGTGTGGGTATATTTTTAATGCATTAATCAAACGCAATATATCAAAATCTACACTTCCTTCCCGAATGTTGAAATTTTCCTCCTCTTCTCCATCCGTTGCCGCTTTATAGCTGTTTCCATGGTAACCGTTATTTTCCGGGCGCAATGTTAGCTGTGCGATTTAATGAATTACTTTTTGATTGCAAAGCAAACCGTAAAGAAAGTAGAACCTTGCCTACTAAAGTGCAGTCATTATTTGGGCCTTTTTTGAAGTACGAGAACCTGAATTATTTACATAGTTTATGAGATAGTGGGAGTAAGAATAAGTAAGGGTTTGCACAAGTGTGATCGCAATTCTTTTTTAAGAATTGTAAAATGTATGGCTTAAAACATTTTCAGGGTATATGAAGAGAAAAAGGGTTTTTTTCCTTAATATTAACAGTTATAATTGTTGAAAATATTATATATCGTTGCCATATGTAATGTCATTATATTTGCTCTATTTTGGTTGCTAATGTTGAAAATTATAGTCAATACATGTCATTTAACTGTTATGATTAGTAAATAGTTGTTCACAGTAGTTGCTCATACACTCACAGATCTCTCTGCACTCCTGGGTTTAAATTTTACTGATTCCACCTGTATCAAATCCAAAACTAGCTAGGCACACATAGATGTATTTAGCATTCGATTATCCATTGGACAATAGAAAATGAATAATATCCTATTGTCTATGATTTAACGCATCTGAAAATTGGATGCTAAACGCATCAATGTGTACCGAACTTAAGTTTTTTGCAAGTTGTTCAGAGAGCCCTAAAGTTAGAAAAATCAAATGCCGTAAAATAACCCAAGCAATTGATATGCATATGCACACTCGTCGATTTCCAAATACGCGACATTTTTGAAATGTAAGTGGAAAATATTCTCCATCTGTGTAACATTGACATCAAAATTATCAGTCCAAATTGTTATTCATTATATCAGCACAGAATATGCTTTTAGAATTAGATCTTAGTTTTAGTTTTGGCATTTTCTTAGAAGAAAAGAAGAGTTTTTAATGTAGTGTGCATTGATTTCTATCTGTTGCATGTGATTGTACATAGGTCTGTGTGTATGTTTTAGGCTTTGATATTGTTGTCATAGCCATAGCCCGAATTCTTATAGCAATTTTAGGTTTCTGGTCATAGAAAATGATTTTTCCCTATGACTGCTCTGCAATGTGTTCCATGGGTGTGGTACTTCATCAGTAATTAAATAACCATTGGAAAAAAACCGAAACAGTCAATGAAATCAGATTGTTTGAAGTAATCAAACTTAGTTATTATACGGATTAACCACATTATGATTTAGTTTTTTATCTGGTTTCTCAGATTTTATTGTAAACCTATGAAGATAGTGTCAAAATTTTGAGAAGTTAGTCAGTCAGTGGAACATGCAATAGTACCATTAAAATCAATCACTCTACACAAATGAACTCTTTTTTTCAGACTGGTCATTCACGAGGTGGTAGTCATCCTAACAGCACCAACCCGTCGCCACACGGTGAACCACGTGAAGAGAAGGTAAACACGCAAGACGCCGCGAATGGTGGCTGGAATGGTGAACAGCCCCTCACGTTCCCGAGCATTCAAGGTCTCGGTTCAGACGGCGATTATAACGAATCGCAGGACGAACCTCCAAATAAACGATCAAAGGTCTAAAAGTTCGAAACATATCCTCCAACGACGGTTAGTTTGTCGTCGTGTCCCAGAAACTCATGAACTCGTACGATTTCTTTTTTTTCCTTTTCGAATCGTTGTTGTGGTAAAAATCATTATTGTAATACAGAAAAAATAGATCTGCCTAATAATGTTAATCTACTGAAGTTTTCAATTACATGTAAAGTGTAGTCGAATAAGGAATTGGTTTGGTGCAGTGATTTACTTCATTGAAAGATTAAGTGATTCAAATCACTCCTTCAGTTGATATTTACGGCCAGTATTTTGATGAAAATTTAATTACAAAATGTATGTGCTTTGTTTTTATGATAGTATTGTAATGTCTATTTTAGGATGAAAAAAACAAGAGTTTTAAGAGAAAATTATTAATCAAAAAACCCTGGATTCTCTATAGCCCATATCTTTAGATGAAGGCTTAATTCAGCAATACATCATGCTCGACACTATATCAATCAATAGTTATTTGATTTGATGGCTTCTTTGTGTGCCACCAGTTGTCGGACTTCTCAGAACTCTGGATTTTTAGAAACCTGTTTTCCTCTCCTAGTAGAGACATAGCTTAAGACTTAATATTGTTTGTCGAAAAAGTTTTAAGTCACTAATTTTTTTAAGTTTACTTTTTATTTCGGTGCTATTTTCCAAGAATGGATCGAATTCACTTGTGTTCCTTTTAGTTTTAAAAGAATCGAAATTATTTTGTGTCTCCCTTAGCTATGAGCTCTGGAGCTTTTATTTTCCGGTCAAAACACAAAGATGTGGATATAGTGCAAGTGATTACACCTTGTTCTCCTCCATGTACTTAATTTTTACCAACTGTGTTATTATTTACATCAGCATGATGGACCAATGCAGTATTATCATTATCAGGAACACCTTTTTGGATCCTTCCAAAAAAAATACATTTTATGAAGATGAACTTTATTTTTCTACATAAATCATCTCCAAATTTAGCCTTATTTCTGTGAAGGTTTTACTGCATTGTTGAATGGTAAGAGCTGATGTAGATTTAGTGCTGAATTGAAGTAGAATTATGTTTGAATTCTATTTTATCTGATAAATGTTCTATGCATGTTATAAAAGGTCATCAATTTAGTCTGTATTAGTGTCTCTGTACATATGAATATTTGTATATCCATTATATTTTATGAGGAAAAAGATATTTTACTGAGTCAGTGTACTACTGAAATTCAGGTGGGTAACTCCAAAGTACTAATTTCATTTCATTTGATAAATTTTCCCTGGAAATAATTGATCATTGTTTGGTAATTGGAGTACCTTGGAGTACAAATAAACCGGAGTCAATTTGTTTACTTCAATGTGGCCACTGTCTGTATAAGCAACTAGCTTTGATGACTGATAATTATTTTACTCCATGAAAGTTTTTTAATAAAAAGATATCGTCATTGGAATCTCAAACTATTCAAAACATAGAAATGGGTTTCGTAGAAAATCTGAGTTGGGGGCTTTTAGATATTGTTATCATATTTAAGCTTGTAAATAGATGTATTGCAAAAGATTTTAGCAGCCAGTTTCATAAGACTTAGTGTACAATTTAGTACAATAATCTATTACGAGGGTCTTGGTTGATAGATAACTTCAACTAACTACTGAAAGATGTCAATTATGTCATCAGAGTTCATATTCATGGTACGCAGAATTACATGATAATATCAGTAAAGAGCTAGTACAAATCAACCTTCTTTCATGGCATATTGCGTACTATGCATAAGTCAGATCACATTGTGGGACCATTTTATCTGACTTGCAGTTCGAATCATGTATCAATACTGTAAACACTTGGTGTAACAGTTATTGGACACTATTTTAAAAATCTACAATGCCACGGTATATCAGAACTTTGATATAATGGATTTGAGTCTTGACATTTTCTGAAATCTGTGTACAGTAAAAAAGATTATTATGGTAAATATCATTTGTTAATTAATAAATTGTATATGAATGTATGTAATTATTATGATAATTGATTAATAATGAATATTGATATTGATATTATGATTATTACTATCATAGATTTATGATATGTATTTGTAAAATGTATGGGGGGATTAGGCTAAGACCGTGGAAGTCACTATTGCTGTAACTTCTAAGTTGAATTCATGATTGCTTTTTTCAAAATGGACATTTTTGGTTTTTTTAGAGTAAATCTTCCAAGGTCTAATCAAATAGGTTATATGTGTATAGTTAATGTCTACAAAGAATTGTGTGTGTGTGTAGCCAGTAACATTGTCCATTGCTAGATATTGATAAAAATAAATAAATAATGATGATTAGCTTCAAGCATAATTCGAAGTGTAATTGTTATTTTTTGAGGTGGCATGGTCGTATTCAGCCAGGAGGATCTTTTAGTGCTGAACAGGAAAGAAAATAAGATTGTCCGCATTGAAACCTTGCACACAGAGTTGCAAAAAGTCCACATTTCACTAAAAGTGATACAACCCGCATTTAAATAATCCTGATTTTGCGTTGATATTGAAATTTCGCATGCCACAGCTTGGGGTTTTACCTTTTTACTTAATTGCGCCCCCATTACAAGGGCTGGCTGTCGGAGTAAGGGTATTTTGGGACCCAAGGAGCGGAACTAGGGGGTAACTATTCACCCCCCTTTTAGCCCACTTGGGACTTTAGTCCCAGCGGGCTGTCCGTTCGCTTTTCGGAAATCAGTTTCTTGAAGTTTTCATGCATTTAGCTATTGTCTTGATATTTGATATATAGGACTATATACCCTAGGGCTATCAGCACCCCAGGAATTGGGTCCTTCAGGTCGATATTGCCCTGGTGGCGCCCTTTTCGATTCGTTCAAATCAGCTATTTTGACCTGATTTCAAGTTTTTTTACGAAGTTTTCATCATGCATCAAGCTATTGCCTTGATATTTGGTATGTAGGTCTATCAACCTAAGGGCTATCATCACACCAAGAATTAGGTCCCCCGGATCGATAATCCACTGGTGGCGCCCTCTTCAATTCACTCAAATTGGATATTTTCACCAGTTTTTCAAGTTTTTTCGATGTTTTAGTCATGCATTGAGCTATTATCCTGATATGTAGGTCCATCTACCCAAGGGCTGTCAGCACACCAAGAATTGTGTCCCCCGGATCGATAGTGCCCTGGTGACGCCATCTTTAATTCGCTCAAATTGGCTGTTGACCTGTTTTAAAGGTTTTTTTAAAAGTTTTCTTTATGTATTGAGATATTGTCTTGTAATATTTTGTATGTAGGTCTATCTACCCAAGCACTATCATCACACCAAACATTGGGTCTACCTGGTCTACAATGCCCTTGTCGCGCATTCCTCAATTCCATCAAATTGGCTATTTTGACAATTTTTGCAAGTTTTTTTAGGAAGTTTTCGTCATGCATTGAGCTATTGTCCTGATATTTGATATGTAGTTACATCTACCTAAGAGCTACCAGCACACCTAGAATTGGGTCCCCTAGATTGATATTACCCTGGAAGCAACCACTTCAATTCAAATTGGCCATTTTCACTAATTTCGTTATGCATTGAGCCAATTTCCCCATAGTATGTACGTCCATCTTTGCAAGGGCTATCAGCACTCCAATCATTGGGTCTCCTAAAATTAGGTCACTCATGGTCCAGATGACATAATTTCCTATTTTCACCTGTAACAGTATTGTATACTGCCATAATCATATCAATAACAAATAACTTCTAAGTTATTTGTTTTTTATCACATTTACTGCATCCCTCAAGGCTTCCAAGTGGGCATGAGGTCCCTGGACGGTATTTATCTTATGGCGGAACGGTATGACGGAACGGAACGGAATGAGTGGGAGGAAAACGGAACGGTCATTGGGAAAAAAAGGTTTGTTGTGGAGAAGCTATTAATACCAGACCGGTGTGTGAATCCACGGTTATCCCAAATATGATTGAATCCAGCAACTTTCAAGAGCTTATTAACACGAATCATAATTATATAAAATAAATTATAATTAATAAAAGGTTGAGAATAATGATGGGAACTTTTTGAGTTGATAATATCATTACTAAATGCACTGGTAAATTGATTTAAAAGATAAACTAATGGAAAAATATAATTGTTGGATTAATTCCTAAATTTGTCTAGACCTGTAGGCCCTATACAGTGGAACCTCGTTACAACGAATATCTGAGGACCGAATAAAAAGTTCGGGTCATTGAAATTTTTTAATAGCGATATCTGTTAAATTGTTTTACGACTATAATTCTGGCTGGGGAAAATAATTTGGTTCGTTGTAAGCGTTGACGTTATAACGACTTTCCACTGTACCAGGAAAGGAGCACATCTGCCGTAAAACTATTTTAGATGATCCGTCGAATATTTAGTGACGCTCGGAAAGGCTCCCGAAAAAATCGTTGGCGAGCCTGACGTAGCTAATGTACAGGTATACTGACTAAAATCTGTCGTAAATAAAATTTCCCTTGATCTTGAAAACATTGTCGGATCACAATGAAATTCAATTGAAGGCAAAGATCGGCCGGTTCACCGAATCCTCGAGAAAGCTGTTCCGTTTTTCGCAAAATTCTGAAATACAGGAAACACAGCATATTGTCTGTTAAATACACAAAAGGGTCCGAAACGTCATTAGAAACTATTTCCTTGCCTTTGGTCAGTCTACATTAGAGACAAAGTAAGTCTGCAATAACCATTCCCCCGAGCAAACTCGGAAAAAGTCACCCCCTGCAAAAAATCTTAGATCCGCCACTGGACCCCGGTTTATGGGTGTGACTGTTATACACACAAAAATGTGGGCCCATTTATCACTCCAGTTCCAAGAAGCCTAGCTCCTAACTTAGACCCCTAGGCCGCAGTCGACCTCGGGGTTTGTATTAATTAACTTATTCGAACTTCCCTACTAATCATTTTATTTTGAGTATTTCGCAAATAAATCCATATATATATATATATATATATATAT
>JAYMFW010191688.1:0-21833 GCA_036785005.1 Tubulanus punctatus
AGAATTTACCCCCTATTCAATGATATTCTAGGAGACAACACTTTCTACCCAAAAATAGGGGAATAAACACCTCATGGATTCATAAACCTCTGAGAAATAGTAGTATCAGATTCACTGTTAGAGCCCATCAACTCATTGCTCTTCTACCTGAACTATGGGAATTACAGGAACATTAACCTGGAAGTATGAATATTCACAGAATTTTGAATTATGAAGAAATTTAAGAGACCATTTTTTCGAAAATCACAGGATTCTTCATAAAAAACACCCCCTTTTCTGAACTTCTAGGCCCTAGATTTATTTTGATTTCCCCTCTTTTTCCCGGAATTTTAAGAACACGGATGCGCCCTCCAAGTTGAGCAGAGTAGACCTCCCAAGTCTCATTCTAATTGCTGTTAATCAGTTGTGAAGTAATCAATCAGTGTAAATGCTAATTGTTGTAAATCAGTGCAAATTCTAATTGCTGTCAATCAGCTTAAATTCTAATTGCTGTAAATCAATGTAAATGCTAATTGCTGTAAATCAGTTTAATTGCTGTCAATTCTAATTTCTGTCAATCAGTTTAAATTCAATTGCTGTATATCAGTTTAAATTGTATTTGCAGTCACTCAGTTTTAATAGTCTTAATCAATCTGACAACTTTATCATTTAAAAATTTGGTTAAAGATGAATAAAAAAGACTTTAACCAAATTCACCTTGTAGGATTTTCATTAATTAGATAGCACACAGATTAATTGAGATCATGCACTAACCTTTACATGTATATTTATCAACCGGATTGACTGGTTCAGAATGTTCAGCTGTCAGATTTTCTCGACTTTCTCGACGTTTAAGCAGTGATGTATCAGATTTACTACCAACAGATGAGATTGGCCGTGTTTCACCATTTGAACTTTTACCACTGTGTCCACCACCACCGAGGAATATACTCGCTGATTTATGTATCTTTGTATAAGTCGTAAGAACTTCTTCTAGTTCACATTCTCTGAAATTTGATTAATCTTTTAATGAAATCTATAATTCAACAATTAACCGAACAACATAATAAAGTATCGATTACAGGGAAATTTTGTAACTATGAAACAATGAAAAACAGGAATCTACAGGTCATTTTAACCAAAATATTGGTAAAAAGCTTGGTATTTTAACTATGATTAACCCCATTCCATTACACATGGCTGGATTTCAACTTAACTAGGATCATGCGGATCAGGTCACACCTGACGATGGTCTCTAGATAGATTCCGAAACGTCGTGTCTCATTAGAATTTCTAAATTCTGGTTATTATTCTATTTCAGTTTCTTATATTGTGGGATTTTTACTTTTAATCAACTTGAATATTTCAAAATCTATCCATTGATAACCTACGTAGCAATAACACTAGCAAATTCACTTACGATGCAAAACTGAGAAATTCTGCAAACTTTTTATCATCGAGTGATGACTTATCTATATCAGATCTATGTAACCGTCTCCAATCAAGATTTTGGCGTTGTCTCAGTTGTTCTGTCTCCTAAAATCAATTAATGGTTAGTTTGATACAGCATAAGCCATTTACAAATGAAACAAATATGATAATATTTATCTTGTATAAATATCAACTTCAACTTATAAATAACATGAACCATGCAGAGCCTCTGGAAGCTAAGTCAGCTTATAAAGTGAGAACCCCTGAACACCCACCATAAAAGTAGAGTGTTCAAAATTCAGACCACATGGGACCAATGAACATCATCCAACTTTTGAGAATTTTTACAGTAAAACTCGCTTAATTCGGATCACTTGGGATCGGCAAATTTTGTCCGAATTAAATGAAATGCGAATTATGTGTTATCATTTGAATCGAAATGACCAAAAATTACTGGAATTTTAACCCGAAATAAGTGAAAATGCAATAATAATCTGATCCAAATTAGGAAAATTTTACTCTACTAACAATCTGATTTAATCATTACCGTATACATTTGGGGTATGCATTGAACCTGAACAAACGTAAATCATACAAATCCAGCAAACTATACAAACTCGACTGTAAACTATACAAACTCGACTGTAAACTATACATACTCGACTGTAAATATGAACGAAATCACCGAGTTGTTTGGCTAAAATTCTCCTCCGATCATTGATTGGTAAACGACGACTTGGAACAACGACTTTAAATGATTGTTGAAGATTTCCAGCAGCTCGTTTGAGAAAACGAAGTACAAGGTCCTAAAAATATAAATCTTTCGTTAAATAAATATATGAAGGTGGGACAATATCAATGATTCCCTACGATGAAAAGTTTCTGAATATTCAAGGCTCAGATTTTGAGCACAAATATTCTTATATCCAAAAATATTTTTCAGAATGATGGAAGTTTTATCCTTTTCCAATGATGCGAATACAAAATTGGGTATTCAGAATTACTGAATGTTGATAGTTTCCTTTCAATCCATTTAATAATGCGTATGCAGAGTAGAGGGAAAGGGGTTTGCTATTATGCATATATGTATATGTATGAAGGGGTACACGGTAAAAATCCCCACTTTGGAAAAGAAGGTAAAAATCCCTACAAGTAAAAATCCCCACATCAATTTTGTTTTCCGCACATAAAAAAATGTCCAGTCATTGACGTGCCAGTGTAACTAGTTCTATTCATTTTTGAGGGTTTCAAATATCTTAAAATTATGAGTAGAACTAGTTACTCTGTCATGTTATTGTAAATTACTAGTATACTGATTAATGAAACAGCTTGATCAAAATCGTTTAAAGAAAAATATATTAATGATAATGATAATTAGTTAGTTGGCATGTAATTATGAACAGACCTAGTTACACTGGCATGTTAATGACTTGACATTTTTTTATGTGGGTATTTTACCTAGTTTCCCAAAGAAAGATTTTTCTGTGGGGACTTTTACTGTGGAAATTTTTACTTGTGGGGATTTTTACCTACTTTCCCTAAGTGGGGATATTTACCATGGGGATTTTACTGTGGGGATTTTAACCTACATTCGTATGAAGGTGGACTGACTCTATTTAAGTATGTATAAGCACCACACCTATGATAGGATTTTCCATGAAATACCAACTACTTGGAACTGATATCAAAGTTCTCCATGAACTTTTACTAATTACTGTTTATAAAAACACAAATTTGTTGCCATGTCCAGGATTGGTAAACATTCGTTAATCCTATTCACACAGTATATTAATTAACAAGAAACAATTAACAACATCGATCACTTGTTGTCTGTTAAATTTTCAAAAGCTGCACCAGTACTGTTACTGTTTAGTTTACTTTCAGAGTTTTTAGTGGTTACAGATGCACTGAGTACACCTGCGTACAAGGGGAAGATGGGGGTCTGAAATATGTACATACAAATTGAATGGTTCCTAATTAGCTGTAAAAGCATTCATCATCACTTATGTAAGTAATGGTATGTTCATAGAGTGCAGACATTTTTATAATGAGATATGATTACCGGTAACATAAATAGTTACAGTAGACTGCGCCTAACTCCGATGGGACCGGTAATTTTTCACTGAGTTGGAAGGATAACGGCTTAAAGATCAGAGATTTTTTAGTACAGCCAAGCCTAGGGAACAGAAAATGTTTCCGGAAGTTCACCGTAGTGACTGGTTTACCGAGTTAGCTGGTACCCAGATAGGTGGAGTCTACTGTATCAAATTCCAACATTGATCTATTTCATGATGTATATCATTGTACCAATAATTAATGACTACGTTCTGTGTGAGATGTGTTAACACATAACTGTAAATCCGTGTTGAAAATATGATTCTTAGAAGTACTTAATTAAGTTAGATAGAGAAATACTTGAGATGGACAAACATTTTCAGCTTAAACCAGTTACTTGATAACCATAAAGTTTATTATAATTTCACATGAATTAGTTTGGTATGATTGTATTTTCACATAATTTGAATCATTTTTTTCGTTCAGAATTTTCATTGGATCTCACAAATGCACAAGCTACCGAAATAAAGATCTCCGAGAACAATTTCAGTTTGTTGTCAAGGATGAAAATATGAAATGTGAAAATTCAGAAAACAGCAATGACAATTCTAATCAAAACAAGAAGTGTGTACTAATGAAAACAACAGAACTAAGAAATCAACGGACAGGTTTTGTGAGGCAGTACTTATACACACAAGATTGATTGATTTCAGATTAAGATCAGTAATTCTAAGCAGTATCATATATACATACAGGTACTTACAATATCACGGGTTAATTTTGCCTGAAAATTCACAGATTATGAACAATAAACTCGTTAAAAAGCCAAATTAGATAAAGGCTACGCCTACAAGCTTGCAAGCTTTGATGAAATGAGTAAAATACATTCCAAAACAAATTGATAAAATATGAAGATACAGAAGTTCAAATAAATTGAGTTCTACGAGAGTGCAATGGGATGTTTTTCAAGGTCAAAATGCAGGAAATGCAAAAAAGAAATGGGAGATGCTAGATTAATAAGATAACCTTACCATTTGTTCATTTTGAGCATCAGAGTTAGATTGGTCGTTGACACCATGTTCAGCTATTAAACGTTGCTGTACTCGACTAAGGTAAGTCGCAAATGCTGTTCGAGCTTGAACTTTGCTGTAAAATAAACATTAACACAATCAATCAATCAATAATGAACTGTGAGGGGAAGTAATTTTATGTTGTTCGGTCTCGTGGAGAACACAGAGAGGCTGTAATAGCCTAAAGAAGGATTGACATCACCTGATCTAACCTAACTGATCTCTTGACATGATCCAACAGGAAAACTGTCAGGCAGCCTCTCAACCACATACACAATCAATCAATCCAATCAATCATGACATTCAATCAGGGAGTATTTATCCTGATTCAATTAATCAATGTAGGGTTTATTGTCCAGGAGTGGTGTGAAAGTTTCATTCAAATAGGACAGAAATGATTATTGATAAACATACCTCATACATCCACCAGATTGAAGAATCTTTACTACATTATATTTAGGTGGAGCTGGTGGTGGAGCAGGCGGAGTGGGTGGACTTTCATCTTTAACAGCTAAATCTGATACATCGTCTAATGCTATATCCGTTGATTGATCATCTATTGTACTACTGGCTACTTGTGACGTAATCTCATCTTTAGATGATATTTCCTCAGTTTTTGAAGCACCATTTGTTTGTTTATTACTCACTGTCATGTCAGTTTTACTCACCACACCTTGGACTAGTGAGCCTCTAAAGACAGCTAAAGTGAATAAAAAACATATTAAAAGTAATCGTCATATTAGAAGGAATATTTATATTAAAATAATCTCAGTACTACAGGGTCAGATTTAGTGAAAATATTACGGATATTACTTGAAGCTCTGAAGAACAAAGTATCTACTGGTTCAACAGGCTTAAGGAGCCACATACTTGCTGGCATATAAGAAAATTCACTGCCTCACTCAGGTCATTAAGGAAACAGATTTTTGAAAATAATTTCGATTTAGCAGTTTTCATGAGCCTATAGAAAATACCATCATTATGGGCAAGAGCAAACTGTATGCAATGTAGTTCCATATTGAAGTAAAAATGAATAAAATCCATTTGAAATGTGAAAACAAGATTGGTGTAAATAACTAGATGTTGTATCAAAATATTGATCATTTAAGATGTAGGCCCAAACCATCTTTTGGTACCATTTCTATTCAAATTTCACATTATTTGCATAATACACGCGCAAATCAAAAACCCGTTCTTTGTGTTTTGACCCATCCCCTATGATAACTTCATATCAAGTTTTAAAAAAATCCGGTCAAGTTTAAGCATGGGATAGGCTGAAAACTGATATTTTCTACACATTTTTACTAACCAGAATCAGGACAAATATGGCCGCTAGACGGTCATTATATGTCCCAACTTTTTTCAACTTGGTTCTTACAATATCAATAACTATAATACTTTAATAAAGTCAAACACTCTAGCCATAGTAAATGGAATTTGGACAAAAAAGTGCCCAAAATCGAAAATTTGGTAACAAAGATGGCCATTTTGAATGTGATTACCATCACTAACAATAGGAAACATCTTCGGGCCACTATTATAGACCTATCATAAACATTTCTTGAATTTATTTCAAACGGAATTTTAGTTATTACATTAAGTCCACGCGGAAGTGGACGAGACACCATCAAAATCATAATATCCCCTGCTGAGTTAGTCGGCTGGGGGGGGGGGGATATAATAATTATCATGTACGCATGTAATAATCCTCACTTATGCAAGTTATAATTATCACGTTCTGTTGTTCACATGTTAAAGCATGTGCACACGTATCATCACTATGTTATAACTACATACCTTGTTGATTAGCAATTACTGATGACGAGGCGGGGCGTTTCATCTTTCTTTTCTTTTTAGGTTGTCCAATAGCTGATAATTTACCTTCATATTGAACCGAACGTCTGTGGCCAGACACTGTAAAACCTCCCTGAAATAAAGTTGTCATAATTACAGATCACATAGTTGAGATACGTCAAACAATCTTCCCTAGATATTATATTCATCATAAACTACACTATACCCAAAGTTTTTGTATTTACACAACAAACTAAATGGAGGAAAGACATCCCCTTATCTCTTATCGCATGTTACATACTAAAGTTATTCTCAATTATTGTGATCTACTGAAATTTGAATCTAGAATTATTACCTTTCCAACGATCATTTGTGGATGAGCAGCTGTGTGAATTTGATAAGCCCTGGAAATAACATTATAAACTACGAGTTACAGAATTCTGAACAAATGAGATAGAATAATACTGGGAACATGAAACATTTGTCAACAGGCAAGCAAATTGTGTTCTACAATGATAGGCACAAGGAAAAATTTTTATTGAAGAATTTTCATTAAATACCTATTCAGCAAAGAAAAGAATTCTTGCTTTAGATGTTTTCATTTTTGTAAGTGAAGTTGATGTCTAATTTAAGATAGGCTCAACCTCAATAATTGCTTTCAAACAACCTGGAATTTGGTGAGCAGAAAAGTAGTTTGCCTGGGTTGCCTACATAATTCGTAGTCCCTGATGAAATACATCCTTAGTAGTTATATTTCACTTGTAAATGAACATAATGCTATGATATCTTCGTGATAATAAAAGTACGGCAGGTGTTATACAAATAAGACAAAATAACAGAGTAACCAGCACCAATATAATAAAAGATGAGAACCCAACCAAAAATATCAAAAAGGATGAAATTAATACTTAAAACAATAAAAAATTTAGATATAACCAACATCTTAAAAAGCAGGCATGACATTGAATTAAAAAGCAGGCAGTATTTTGAAACTGAAACGTGGGGTTCCATAAATCAATTCAATGTTAATCTATTTGAAGGGGTTAACATTTTGACTTTCATTTAAGGTTTCATGATGAATGATCAAAACTTTGCGATCTATTATAGATACTATATTTCCCTCCCACAGTTGAAATCAGAAAAATGAGTGGTATAAGTGACTCAATTATTGAAAATATCGAAACTTTAACAATGATAGAAAGGGGCCATAAAATGTTTCAACACGAGTAACGTGGTCTAAATCTGTAATTTTGGAACCATATGTTTCATGTTTCAGCTAATTAGAATGTGTAGCAATAGCAGTGATTTATATATATATATATATATTATATAGAGGACTCACTTGATTCTTGCTGAGGCTGATGTATAACTAGCTGTGCTTATTTTTGATGGGATATTTCTGGTAGTACAAGTGAAACACACACATATATAATTCTTATTATACCAATCAGAGAATTCATCATGATTGAAAAGCAGTGTTTTTTTTTCTTCAAATTGATACCGGCATTGATTGTGTATTGTTTTATAAGCAATGTGTTTCAACACTCTGCAGTGTAATTGATTCTCAACATGTCTTACTTATCAGCTGTATCAGGCAATCTGGCTCTCATCACCCGTTTGTGTTTCCTTTCAACAATTTAATATCATACAACTAATTACTGATTCAATTCTTTACGGTCAACTCAAAAATTATATTTTGGGTAAATTTAGCTGATCAAGGAATATTTCGAGAGCCAGGTTATCATAAAATTAAAGTACATATTACTTACTTTTCGGGATAAAGTCGTTGATGTAGCATCAGATTGTGATTGGACGAGTTCTGTAAAAATGCCCTGTCAAACAAATAGAGAATGAAATTATGAATTTGTGATTAACAGCTTGTAAGAGTCATACAAGTAGAATAAATACATACCCGTACAGATCCCACGACTCCTGTGATGGAAATATCCGAACCCAGCCTCCTTTTCTCTTCAATTCTTCTTTTGCTTTGCGTACGATTCTAATTTCTTCACCTGTTAGTCCAGAAACACCAGAATTACGCTGCCCAAAACTTCGTACACTGCCAGATAACGAGCTCGCTGACTGTGGGCGCGTTCTCTGAAATATTTAGATTTCTATTTTGAAAATCAAGCGTTGAATGGTAGAAAATATATGTTTACCAGAAGACTAGAGTGAGAATTTGAGAATTTCTAAGAAAAGTGCTGATTCTAATTGAACAAAATCTGGACAGTAAGGATCATTATTCAAGCAAAAAAATGGTACAAGCTACATGTTCTGATTCTCTAAGTTTGAGATAAAGCATTTTTTTCAAATATCAATTCGTAAAAGTGAATTTAATATTGTGTAAGCAGTGCTTCCACTGATCAGTAAAAATGCTCTTCAATCTAAATCTATCACTTGACAACGTGTGATAAAGATGTGAACCTTTAATAATAAACAGTGATTTAGTTGACAAAGGCGATAGATAGATAGATAGATATAGATAGCATTACACACAGGACAAACCTGATATAAAGAGGAACCTATACGTCTTTTCTGAAGTAAATAATTCATACATAGTTTAATGCAACATACATGCATCATTCAGTCAGATAAGTCGTGGGTAAAAAACTAAATAGTTTTTGTTCAATCAATATAGGCATTCATCATCTGAAGCTCTCACACACAGATAATTATACCCGAGATCAACAGCTTTGAAATCATTTTTCTCTCAGTGTCACATTCAATAGCTGGGCTGGGAACGGTTGAAAATATGAAGTATTTTCACCCAATATGTGATGGATTTAGGGTAATTTCAGAATTAAGGATCTAATTCTTGTATAAGTGATTGTTTCAATGATTCAGTTTTGATATGAAATTTGTTGACGTCAGTAGCACGCGTGCTTTATTGATGAAGTGAATTCAAAGCAATTAAAGATGCAAATTTAACATACACAAATTCGTTAAGATTCAAGCAGTGATCAATATGTGGTGATTTGATGATTAATAAACTCAAAATAACTACCACCAATACGTCATTTCATGTTTAGTTAACATACATGCAAATAAATTAGTATCAATGATATATGGTTAAGCAGTTAGAATTATGTAAATAACATTGAAAACATTATAAGCAGATTGAATGCATCAATTTGGCATTGATAAAGCATTCTGGTACGGACTGTACCTTATTTATATCAGTTCTAGGATTATTCACTTTTGCCGAGGTAGCACGGTTTCTCTACAAAAGCAAAAGGCCCCCATAGCTTTAGAAATGGTTCATCAGAGACTGAATATATATTCATATACATATGTAATGTATGGATATAGAGAACCAAATGAATAAGCGAGGCTCTTAGTAGAAACTAATGATCAACATAATTGACTAAATATAATATGATGAAATTATAGATTAATTGCATATTGAATAATCAAAAATACAATACCAAAGTTCTAGCTGCTGTTTTAGACGCAACATCAACATTTCTTTTACTCTGATAAACTTTTCTCACCATCGGATCGTGACAGACAAAACCTAAATTAATCAAACAATGAATGAAGTTGCTATCGGGGTATGAATGCTGCAGAATGTTGAAATACTCACCAACAAGTGTGAATAAATCTGACATCATATTAGCTTTGATTTTAAGATCTAGTGGTGAATCACTGAAAACAAATTATACTCATGATGTAACAAATAGAAAATTAACTTTATTCACAATATTACACCAGTATTGACTGTGTTCATATTTACCAAGCCAATGATGGTGATAGGTTGACCTCTAATATCCACGGTCTCAAAGATTCATCGATTAGAATATCGAATCCATACAACTCTGAAAATACATAATGCACTAGTGATGAGTGAAAGGAGGAAGAGATGATGATACCTGCTGTGAAACACAGATCAGCTCAGGATCCAGGTGGGAAGCCACATACCTCTTTACTCGTTGAGTTTAATGTGTATTGAGCTGAGGAACCTGTCATTTACAAGACAAAGGCCAGGGGTAGAAGGGGTAGTAACATGTTGGAAGATGAAATACTGAATTGACGTTTTAAACTTACCGAAACAATTCCCACGAAACGGCATAAACATTTTACAAGCAGTAGCGACTTGTGGTTCAACTGATAAAATACTTTTTATGACTACATCTTCAATTCTCATCATTAAAGCTGAAAAATATCAAAAACATGAAATTGAACAGTTCCTAACATTAAAACTTGCTGATGAGTATTATATCTTCTCATACCTGTTGTGTCTCTATCTTCCGATCTCAAGTATCTCAATAAAGCACCTAATGACCACTTATTTCCATAGTCTTCTACATCAGCATCATCATTGCTGAAATTATAGTTTTCACATTAGAATTATTTTGGTTTTCAAATATAAAACACTGTATTTGGTGATCTTTTATTTGTATATTGTAGACAAATACAAAACATCCGAATATCAGATAACTGAAAAATTCTATGAAGTACGCAATGTCTTTTGTCATCATCAAGAAGTGATCAATTACTCAGGTATCCATACGTACAGTATCAATAATGAATGTTACTTACTGCACGTAATCATGATTCTTCTTATTAACGCTGTAGTTTGTAAGATGCATGCAGTGATTTCGCAGATTTTTCGCAGCTTTATCATATTTCACTGTTGCGAATCTGAAATTTCAGAAAAATTATATAAAGAAAGGGATCATTTACTTAAAGTGTATGCCTAACAGAGAGGGAGATGGTTCTGCAAATCCATTATCTTCCTATGTCAGTGTTTGGTATTCAATGATGTGCTGGAAATATATAATTTTCTGATGTATACTAATGGCTAATAATGCGTACGGGGAGGTTGGGGTCTGGAAATGCTTACAGGGGGAAGGGTCCGGAAAAAGGAATGTTTTCCGTTCTTACTTAATGACTCCTAAAGGTAGGGACACACGAGCGATTTTTAATCGCCCGATCGCGGCGAATTTTATAATCGCTCTAAAAATCTGCCCGTTCACGTTGACGGCGTCAGACGGGCGATTATAAAATTTGCCGCGATCGGGCGATTAAAAATCGCTCGTGTGTCCCTACCTTAATTAACTGGAACATGACACGGAAACTATCTAATGAGATTATCTATTTCTTGTTAATTTATTAATATGATTGAATTTCTTGTAAACTAGTTAAGATGATTTAAACTTTCATTAGTAAGTCTCATTCAAAATTAAAGTAAAAGATAAAGTCACGAGTGCAGCAAACTCAGGCACATGTATTCCTACCTTGTGAGGCCTTCTTCGTACAAGTATATAATCAGAGGATCATAGGAAGTTACAGCAACGTATAACCGAACATCAAATTTAAATCCTTCACAAATAGAAAAAAAAACTCAAATTACACATGATATCAATATTGTCAAAGTTTGTTTGTGTTCGTGAAATTCAAATATTTTGGACTATCTTACAAATGGAGGATATAGCACGATGTTTTAAGCCACTAAACCGAAACACTTACCATCAACTAGCAACGGATTCGGTATGTATTTACCGACTATTAGCTGTTCATCTAGGGGAATCTGATCAGGCTAAAATCAGAAATATTCAATCATATAGAAATGATACAAAATAAACAAATATCTTATACAGATTTACTGACTACAATTAAACATGAATTTACAGAATTACTGAAGTTTACAATGGAATCTGTTTCCTTACTTGTTCTTTATTCTCATTGTTTCTTCGATTTGTATCAAAATAAAATCATCCTGGTAGCTTTTGCTTATAATTCAATCAATTTACTTTAAATATTTGTTATTTACAAATAGTCTTTTTTAAAAGAAATCACGACTTACATGACTAACTAGGAATATTCCTCGACCTCTTGATGATGCAATTGGTTTAACAATCCATGGTCCTTTGTCTTTGAGGAATGCAGCTGTAAAATAATTGTGCATGTAATAATGGAAATCAAATACATGTAAGTAGGGAATATGGAAACTTAAGATTCAGTTCAGTTACCACAAAATTCTTGAAATTCTCCCGGCAATACATAACTAGTTGGAACTAAATCGAAATGTTTAAAACCCTGAAAGAGATGACATAAACATAAGGAAACTAAACATCATCAAATTATCACTGATAAAAGGAATTCCTAACCTTTGTTTGTTGCATCTTTTGAATGTTTTTAAAAAGTCTATCTTTTCGAGTGAGTTCATAAGACCTGATAATGAAGAAGGGAACAAATATTTGAAAAAAATTGTCTTAAATGTAAGTATTATCACAATCTGTTATGATAAATATCATTATTCATACCTGGGAAAGTGATTCACTTTCTGATATTCTGACAATGAGCGGAGAACATAAGGTTTTAGATGAGTACCAGTCCACATGATGTTAAAGTCTGAACTGTTTGGATGAGCCTAGGAAATCGAGAAAATTTGAATCAAAATATCATTATAGATTGGTAAATAAATGGAGGCAGAATTTAATAAAACTTACTTCGTGGAAGCCATGACCTGATAGAATTGAACGCACCAATCGACATTCAGTTTTCACTATTTTATACGCCAAATGATACTTTTCTGTTTTGGAACAAAATATCATTCATACGTTAGATAAAACTATTAAAATCTTTGAATCATTGACGTGTCACACTTTGATACATGGTTATTTGTCATTTTAGCTTTTTTTTGTTTAAATCAGACTTACTCTTTCATACTAAAATACATTCATAGCCAAGACGAGACCAAACTCATACTCAAGAAAAAACTAAATTTGAAATGACCTTTGGTGTGATATAGAATAAATATTTAAACTAATGAAAAACTAATGTGCTAATGAAAAAATACCGTGGATGAAATAATTTCTGTTTAGTATAAATAAGGTGATAATTCTAAAATTTTTTGTATAGTCGATTCCGGTTAATTCAGATTACTGGCATATTTTGTAAGAATTGAACGAAATCTGAATTAACTGTAACCGTTTCAGCAGAACTCTCATTAAAATTTCAAAAATGGGCCGGTATTTCAGTTGGAATTTAGTAAATATCCGAATAAAACAGATCCGAATTAACCAGATTTGACAGTATTTCAGTTATTGTAAAAACATTTTTTCAAAATGAAAAATATCATATGTGTTATTACAAATGAATATCTAAATAGTCAATGTACCAGCCATATATTATCTAAAAAAGTAGTGACCCATTCATGTATATACAGGGGTATGTGTGTAAACTTCAAAAGGACAAACAAAATATAGGTGAAATACTGAAACTGTCATAAATTACAATTATGAATATTGATTTAATTAATGCAACAATTAACACATTTCATATCGCTTTAGGTCAACCATTTAACCTAATTTAACAGAGAAGCCTTATCTGTTTTATGATTTGAATTCTATGTCTATACGAATAATGCTAGCAAAAAATGGGTGCACATTGTATCATACTATGAGAGAATTACAAAGTTTGTTTTTTTGTTGGTAATTTTCTTCAAACAAAGAAAGTGAAACTTAAAATAATTCATTCAAGGAAGTAAAATATTCAGAGTTCTTTATAAAGAGTTTTTTTTCTAAATCTATGATACTTTGACAGCTTTTAAAACTATAAAAGAATTATGATATTTCAGATAGTAGCGTACCTCCTGTAGTTCTCAGATCACTTCGTTTTTTGGCAACGACTTCACTGTAGAATAGAAGCACTGGCGTTCTCTTCTGATAGCCTGACCATATTATATTAGGATGATCGGCGCTGAATTTATGAGAAAAATAAAAGGAATTGATTACAATCAAGAAAGTGTAAGATAAAGTCAAGGGAATGTAATGGGATATGGGATATGACCAACTGCAATACAACACTTGATGATTCGAACAGATTATGGTGGTGGTATTTAGGGAAAAAAATTACTTTCTAAATAAGTCACATGATTACTTTTTAAGTAAGTTTCTAGAGTAGAGAAGTAGTGAGGGTAAAACATTCTGCTGATGTCACAACTATGGCCCCGGATACATCCAATTTGTTATTTCATGAATCAATCAACTACTAATATATACATAGGACTATAATAATATAATAAGACTAATTTATAATAGTCTGAAAATCACTCTTATTCCATCGTACAAGAGTGAACTTAATTCTTGGAGAATCGATGTTAAGCTTACTCATGTTCAGTTTCAGATTGAGATTCTTCATCAATATACTGATTATCTTCTTCCTCAGCCTCTCCGGTTTCAGATATTGGAGCTGATGCTCCATCTGATGATGTTATAGATGATGGCATTGTTAGTTGTCAACTTTTAGAATTTACAATCTCAACCTCATGTCTCTTCTTCATGTATCCTTGTAATAGCTACATTCTATCATGACGTTACCGAGTCAGTTTGAATCTACCATACCTTAAAATTTAAATTGCATGATAAGCCAGTGTTCTTGCCAGGAATTAATTCAATCGGGGCGCAATTTCCAATTTTCAAGACATTGCCGACATAGTTGGTGAGATACACAAGAGTAAATTACTCAAATACTTGCACCCGATTCAGCCAATAATTACATAAAAGACTTGTTAATTATGGTGTATTGTCATACAATTGGATGGGAATTAATAATGGTGGTGATTATTTCAATGAGCTCCTTGATTTTAATCGGGGTGGTGTGTTTTCAATCGGGGTGCATTTCTGCTGTTGATTTCCAATCGGGGCGTTAGCACCCCGATTCAGAGGCCTGGCTAGAACATAGTAAGCATGTGATAGCCTAGTGTTTTACAATTTCCACTGTATGGGCCTATGTCATGACTTGGTCTATTTTTGCCTTTTTTTGTTGGGGAGTTCAAATTATTGGAAAACACGTGAAAAGTGATCGCACAAAAAGTGATCGGACATGTTTTGGCCCATTCCGCAGAATAGTAGAATTAAATCAGAATTTTTGAAAATTATGGAAAAATAAGTTTTAGGCCTCACTCTTTCACTCCGTTAAACCGCTATCATCAGCGGCTCCTAAGCAGAATTTGCTGTTGAATACGCAAGCCATTGTCAGAAGCTTTAGTGGCCCCATACACGTGCTAGTTATTCATGCTATGAGAGATGTTTTCGGTTATGACACAAATAAAGCCGCTGACAACGGCTTGCCATACACAATTCTGTTGAGCCACTAACCAGCGGCTTCTTCGGAGTGAATGAGTTAGGGTTTTTACTAAACAAATATTCCGATTTTAGGAAAATTAGCGGGGAAATTATGACTAAAATTCAGCGTTCGGAATTAGGAAATTCCAGAGTGAATGAGTTAATAACCATATCATCATGAAAAATGAAAGTAAACTCAATGTTTGAAATTGAAAACTTCTTTTAAATTAGCTGATCTCAGAATAGTAGCTGCATTCATTTCGAGATATATCAAAACAAACACATACAATTTTGCCAGGCAATAAACTCTTGTAGTCTTTTGTGTATTTTGTCATCTAATAAATAAAGAAAATTATTGTAAATATTGAAAATATTTTACCCTTGTTGCCACAACTATCCATTCCATTGACTTCCGGGTTTGTATGCCGAGTCACATGATCACAAAATGGCGGCGGGGCATTTGATTTTACAAAGCGATTGGGATTCTGTTTTACGGTAGTATTTACTTAAAATGTTGACATTTGAATGGATTTAACAAAAGATGCGTATTCTATTCCAAAGATCTGTGTCAGGAATTAGTTTTCATTATCGGGCAATTTTTGTTTTTGTTTTCACTTTGATTAAAAAATTGCTGACGACCCCCTCCCTCGCTCTCCTCGACGACGACGACAGAGACAGAGAGACAACTAGTTCTAGTTATAGTTCTAGTTGTATACGTCGAGAAGCCTTCTGAGGTACTTTTATCGACGGGTGAGAGAGGGCGGCTGGCACTGCTGGCACTGCTGGCACATCTAACAAAAGCGAATGGCTCATCGATTGGTAGGCCTAATGTCTTCGCTGAAGAGTGTTCCACTCAGTTACAGTTTTTACGAAGAACCAGTTTTTATGTTGCTCGGTGTTGCTGAATGGAATAACGAAACAGGTTGAATTATTATACACAGAGCGTTGTACAGGGTTTTACTCTCGAAATCAAGCAAATGTCCGGTTTTAATCTTTTGACGTGTATTTCTGATCAATTGCAGGAATTTATCAGCTGGTAATGCCGGGGCCAGACACTTTACTACTTTGTGGAACATCCCGAGACGGGATTCACGACGGTGAAAGTTTAAATCTCGCAATATGCGTGTCATACTATGTCTGAGATTTGAATGCCCAAATATGGGCTACTATAGTAACTCGCTTTAGTATGACCCCGCACATACTGTAGAAATAGGATGACTTCGAGCGGATACTTAAAATCTGACATTTCTTGGTGTTGAAGCTCATTCCCCATTGTTGCGCCCAATGTTCCAGGTTTTCTAAATCGTTCTGCAGGGTAATAAATGAGTTTATGACCCGGTATAGCAGGCAATCATCTGCGAATAGTCGCACTTAAGATCGAAATGAGTTTGGGAGATTGTTTATGTGACAAAAATATTAACGGTCCAAGGACCGTGCCTTGCGGTACGCCAGATGTTACATGTACTTCGGTTACGACAACCTTCATTATGCGGTTTTTTAGGAAGTTTGAGATCCACTTATGGAGTGATCCATGTATACCAAAACTATCCAGTTTATGAAGAAGTTTACAGTGCGGGACGCAATCGAATGCTTGGCTAAAGTCCAGTACTGCGACACCGTCATTATTAAATTCCAATAACGATGGCAATGCCAAATTGAGTATTGAGCCATTAATACAAGAGAGCAAGTGTTATTGGGAAATTGACGTGCCAAAAAAACAGTTGGCTGAATGGCAACATCATCGTTAATGTTGTTTGTTTACAGATCTTTAGATTGAGATTTCTACCGGCCCTCCAATAAAACATGCTGTTTAAAATCAAAGATATCTACTGGCCTGACTTGAGTGATTTTTAAGTTGACACCTGCGATTGGTTAGTGGTGAAATTGAAGTGTGTTGACATTGAAATTGAATTATTCTGCTCCAGTATCAAACTAGTATTATCTCTGTAACAATAGACCAATCCCCTAAAGCCCACTTCTTTTAATTATTATTTCAGGAAAATGCGTTGGTGTAGGGTATATTTTAAAACATTATAGAAATAGACTTTCAAATGGTAGATTACAATGTGAATATATATGTACATTGGCATAGGGCCTAAAGCTACTGTGTCTAACTACTCACATTTGCTACTAGGCCAAGGTAATTTGAATTATGAAACACTGCTGTCCTTGATTGGCCTAATCACTTCGTTGACCGGGAATTTTGTGTGATATCCATTTGTGATAAATGCAGCAATGTATAGCCAGACAGATGAGAGAAATTTATTACACCCTCGCCATAATTCTTTTCTTTTATTTAATTTCAGTGAGAACAGTTGCTCTGCATGGATTACTTACAAAAAGCCAGGTTATTATAATAAGTCATCTACAGCAGACGTATATCACCTACTTAAATTTATTTATAATTTTGGTAATTTGTTTTGTTTTAAGGTTGTCAGAGTATATATGGTGACCTCAAATCCCATGGAATAGCCAGCAATAATCAACCTTATGTAACTGCCAGTGAAAATTTTCAAGTTGTTGATCTCGGTCCAGTAAGAAATTTTTACCTCTATTATATAATTCTATTGTAACTATCAAGTAGATTTTTTTATTATCTATGTTCTCTTATTTCAGAAATCAATAACCGTGAAATACAATGGAGATGGAGAATGTTGTCAGTGTAAATTTCAAGGACCCCATGTTACATTTTCATCAATTCATAGAAAGAACAAAGCTGTAAGTTTGTTGTTTACTGGTGAATTCACTACTCTGTGGTCAGCATCCACATGTTTCTATTCTCCTCGTCACTGGTGAACCGTCCAAAACTATCTTGATGATTATTCACATTTCAGTGTATCTGAATATGCCATAGCAGTTGTACACTGTTTAAAATAGAAACTGTACATGAAAACAGCCTAAATAACCCACCAGTAGTTCGTGCTTTATTATTTAGACATACAGATAGATGAGGGGGTTCCGATTGGAGTTCATGGGATAAGTAATTATTATGAAACTTATCTAATGTTATATTCATTGTTCTTGACAATATAGGCACACTGCCTGCTGTCGCCCTGCAGTAATCTACCTACACACGGTGCAGGTGCTATTGCTTTAGGTGACTTTCCATTACCAAGTCTCTTGGCCTCCATCTGGTGCCCCTTAGGTATGCTACCATTTCACCAACTCCTACACCCAATTAGCTGCCCTAAGATGTTTGCAGCCATCCCTGAAGCCTTATCTACCTACTGCAGACTGAATTATTGTTGAGCAGACGCCCTAGTTACTTACTGGTTTATTAATTCATTTAAGACATCATTTTCATTTATAGGTAAATAGTTTAGATGTAACAAATGGTGGTTTAGCTGTTTCTTGTGATACTGAAGGGAAATTACTTATATGGGAAACAAACACTGGAGAAATAAGGGTAACGTCTCGAAATTACTTCAAAACTTGTCGCATTGTTATATGTTGAATAATTGAAGCTATTTATTTCAGAGGAAACTAGAAGGTCATGTTGCTGAAGTATACACTTGCAGATTCTTCCCATCTGGAATTGTAATACTTAGTGGTGGTGCTGATATGATGCTTAAAGTATGGTGTGCTCAAACTGGTAAATGTGCAGCAACATTAACTGGTCATAAGCAAGGTAAACTATAGACATATTGTCTCTATTACAACAACCTCTCATATCACTAATTATCATGTACTACAAAAAATTCTGGTACAAATTCTGAAAATTCAACTTATTTTGTACTGGAAATATGATAAACTAACAGATATTGTAAGCTGTAAATTCTGACCCAAAATTTACCTCATTTTACATTATCCCGAATTATTTTAAATTCGTGAATTTAGGCTTATAAATTCCTGGTCTGGGGCAAATATAGAACAGCTGATTTTTTACAGAGATATTTTGAAGTGCTCTTTTTCACCCAATTTTTGCCATTTTTCGGTAAGTGACTCTGGATCCACCTCTGCTTGTACAGTCAGGTTTTATTATAGCCATGATTCAGACCTGTTGGACTCCCACACGAATTGTAGGTGTATTTGTTATTTTTCTGAATGCAAAACTTGGCAACAATACGCTGTTCTACTTAATACGATATGTTGAGGTAGAGAAAATAGTGATTTTTATTTGTATTATTCGTCCATCCTTGTTAATCATTTGCTCATCTGATTTCCAGCTATAACTGATACAGCCATTATAGAGAAAGGCAGAAATGTAATTTCATGTTCAAAAGATGGTACAGTAAAACTTTGGGATTGTGGACATCAGACTTGTCTTACAACATTTGAAATTGCCTCGGGAATCATAAATTCTTGTGCTCTGAAGTCGGTTAGAAGTGATTTCATTCTTGGAGAACCTGATTCACAACCAAGTACCGGTATGTGGAATATTCTAGAATGTTTTTCGTGTTAATTTTGAATTTCACAGCCATCCCTTACATCAAATTTCATATATCAGTTTTTGACACCGTAAGATGTCTTCATTTTGATAATTTAGAATTACTAGAATGTCAACCACATGTTTTGGTTTTATTTTCTAGGCGACAGGGAAGTTTTGACTGAGGGAAAGTTGCTTCTCATCGCAACTGAAAGAGGATCTGTTCAAGGTTATGGCATTCATTCACGTAAAAAGGTATCTGGTATAGCAAAATTGTATAAATGTTAAGAGGAAAATGATGGTTTACTTTTGAAGAGATCCTTGCCAGGGGAGAAATAGAAAAATTAAGGGTCTATTTTTGAAAATTCAATTTACGTTTTAACCTAATGTAAGCGCCTTACTTATGTCATTTTCAAAGGATGTAGAATTAATCAATTTACATTACAATAATTGACTTTATTATGCAACTTTTTTTTAGGTATTCGATACAAGAATAAATGATGCTGTAAATTGTTGTACATTTGTCCAAGATTATGAATTTATTGCTGGTACTCAAGATGGAAGAATTGTAGCCTATGATATCCGAAACACAAGGTAAGCTCATTCAATAGAATGAAAATGGAAGATTTCTGAATTTGTTTCACATTGAAAGAAAGAACGCCTCCACTCGAAATGGTGTCATGTATCAGATGATTCTCTGATATAACAAATGCATGAGCAAATGATATCAACCTTCTTAAGAAATATAATCTCAGATTTAGAAATAATTGCAAATAATTTTATAATATTTCAATATTTGAAACTAATTTGCTTTCAGCAAAAACTGACATTTTGTAATGTCCATGCATTATATCACCTCTTACTGTAATGTATTTATGTATGTATCATGTTCTCTTTCAGTAATCCGATCTGCAGTGTACCATTATCCCGGGGACCAATACTTTCCTCACTTGCCACAAATCAAGGTTTATTTGTTACAACAGGTAAAACTTTCTTAGCAACCAATTTTTAGCTCCGCTATAACTTCTTAATCCTTTTATCTTGTTGATTCTTTTCCAGTTATTGAATTTTCTGAATTGTATTTAAAAAGTTAATGTAATTTTATCTATTTTTAGGTGATGGATCAGTTACGTGTATGGATAGTCAATATAATAGTATTCTAGATTTAACAGGCCCGGATTGTGAATCAGTTTATAAAATCGTATCAAATGGAACTCATTACTACTCTGCCTGTCGAGATGGATCTATCCGGAAATACGCAGTACTAAATACCTGACACTGAGTCAAATGAAATATCATTATCGAGTGTTATAAGAAGGACTAATATGCTTCAATAGTTGAACCGACTTCTACCAAAAATACACAAAGAGAATGTATTTTTGCTTCTACTGACAAACAGTTATTGGAATAGAAGATCATGCTTTGTACACAACTAAAACGCCATTATTCTTATTTGACTTTTTTCTGATGATGTAAAAACATGAAATTATAGATGGGTTTTGAAGAAATCATATCAGTTCCAATTAGATAATTTTCTGAACTTTAAATTCTCTGTTTTTCCTTTTTATTCATATTTTTAAATCCTGGGTCAACGTCATAAATTCTACTTAACATCTCAATTTAGAAACGTTTACAATGCTCACGCCTTGAAAATACGTTCTACTTATTGATTTCACGAACGTTATATTTGAAACGCCGCAGGAATGTACATTTATAGAGGTTGGATTAAGATAATAGTGCGAAGTCTGATTGTTTTTCAATAACTCCTGGAGCCTTCAAGAAACGGGTGATAATGGAACAGGTTTGGTGGCAAAACAGGATGAAAACTCATGAATAGTTTCTACAATTTGCCAGGGCGTATGTGTGAAAATGTTCATCAACACTAGAGAACAAAAGAGAGCAATATCAAATGAAACTTTCAAATAAGAAGTATGTATGTGTTTTAATCAATGACGATGATCACATATTTACACATTTGCAGCAAAACAAAATGAAAAATAAAAAAATAAACTTTAAGATGTTCACTATTTATACTGTAATCAACAGTTCGTTTTCTGAATATATCTC
>JAYMFW010191800.1:0-14927 GCA_036785005.1 Tubulanus punctatus
AATATGGCGTTTGGTTTTATCTGGGCAGGGAAAAATAATTTTAGAATTGTCAAAATCAAAATTTTGGCCAGTTTTAAAAACATGATTGGCAACTCCACTCTCAGGTTTGAAAATTCGGATATCAGTTTTATGTTCGCGTAAACACTTTGAAAGGTCACGCCCAGTTTCACCTATGTAGACTTAGTCACATACTTTACAGGGGATTTCATAGACGCCACATTTCAAAGGATCAGGGTTGGAATTTTTCTAGTGAGAAGAGTTAGCTTAGAGAACTTTACTATAACTGGTTGTTTTTTAAATCGAATTTGATTAAAATACTTGTCAGTGTCACAAAGAAACGAAAATTTGTTAATGAATGAAAAGGATCATAAAGAGGAGAAAATTTAAGATTTAAAAGAAATACCATTTTTGTTTTTTTCAAAGAATGTATGCAACGTGTAGCTTGTATTGAATGACATATGGGGGAAAACTTCAAAATAGTCATTTATAGAAATATATTTTTGTTGTCATTTCATGTGAAATGAACGATGTCTTGCATTCACTTGAATTACCCCCATGCTTACCTGTTACGATTCCAAATGTGAACATTAACATGTAGATGCTACGGGAGTAGGAAGAGACAACAAGTCCTATAAAGGACACGAGTCCAGCTGAAAGAACCAACCATCGGAATCCAATACGATTCGCGATTGCGCTCGCAATAGGACCTGAATTGAATGGGAAACAATTTAAAATTTCATTTTGTTATATATGTTTATTTCAGATTATAGCCTATGGTTTCGCATCGCCGAATTTCTTATCTTGTAGTTTGAAGGGTAACTGACACGAAATTGTCGATTTTTAAATTATCTGCTTAAATTTTCCTCACGAGGTCCAAGAAGTGAAATGTGATTTTTTTTGCAAAAAATTTGAAGCGTTACCGAATTATCGGAAATATGGGATTCGAAAATTCTGAAATTTTTTTATGACGTCATCAACCGTCAAAAAACGTCATCGCAAGACACAGGTGCTTGACGAGTGGATTGTGGATTGTATGCGGTGGACTCAGTTGTGAAGTGTGGATCTAGAAAATAAATAAAATAATTTTTCACTCAAAAATGACTCTGGATTTCTTTCTATCTATGCTTTGGCCAAACCCGAAAGTAAAAAAACACCGCTGAATTTGAATTAAATAAAACATCAAAAACACTTTTCTGACCGAATCGATAAAATTGGCTTTTGATCTGTGGTTGTAGATATATTCGATAACATTATAATCGGATTTTTTTTTAAAAAGAGAGAAAAGACTTCTAGTTTAAAATCATTTTTTTTATTTTCTAGATCCACACACAACAACTGATATTAAAATGGAAACATGGATGTGGAGGAAGGCGAAATGAACGGTGAGCGAGGACAAAGGGTGTGCGAACGAACAAAAGGCGTGCAAGAAAGGAAAGACTTCGCTCGCGCGGTCAGTCCCGTGCTGCGTGGTGTCCGATGGTGCGTGCCGTGCGTGGGTCATTTGTCTGGATAAAATACATCGTTTCAACGATGAAGATGGTAGGTAGGACTTATTGAAATAATCGTAGTAGTTCACTCAACGCGAATAATAATTCTTTTCTGATAATTTAAGATATCAATAAAAATCATCAATCATCGATGAAATATAGACCGAAAAAAATCAAAATTTAAACGAGCGAGCAACGATGACGAGTTGTGACATTCATTCTCACTGGTTATTCAAACCAAATATTTGTACATGTATCCCCCTTTTTAATTTAACACCAAACCATGAAACTACCTATTTTGTATTAATTTTATTGATTGATTTCTAAAATGCTTCCAACTCGTTTTGCACTGATGACAACAATTCTCAATATTTGACAATCGCCTCCGAAAGGATTCTTTTGATGAAGGACCAAAATTTGTTTCAACATGTATTTATTTTTTTTTAAAAAGGATTGGTATTAATCAAGTTTTCAAGAAGAAATAAAATGAAAGAGGTGGATGAAGGGGAATTGCGCACGGATTCCTCTGTTCTTGGATTTGATCTGAAACAAACGTGGTCATCAAGCCGTCCGCACACCTGCCGATTTTTTCGTACGAAAAGCGCGCTGCGAGAAAATCCGCAGGTCTGCGGGTAAATTTCCGAGGAAAAAATCGTCGTTTTTGTCGCTGCGCCAAATTCCGACGATATCAAACATGTTAGATATTTTTCGTACGAAAAGCGCGCTGGCGAATAATTCTACGTAGTGTGCAGGCAACTTGCGAGAAATCCGTACGACATAATTGTTATAACCGCTAAGTACGCATGCGCCGCCAAGCTGGTATTACCCAGCAGGCACTGTAAAAATGGCTGCGCCCACTGAATTTTAAAATGATGCACTTCTAGTAGTCAGATTTTCGGAGTCAGAAAATCTGACTACACACTTCTAGAGGAAAAATTGGCTGAAATTTGGCCAGATTACCCCTGTCTCTATGATCATGGATACAGTGAGTTTAAGATTCGGGCGAAGAAAGACAAGGCTTTGCGAGAAATTGATGAAAGCTTTTGAACTGAGCTGGTCTTCTATGTTAAACTCATTGATCAGTGCATTAAATGCACCTAAATTGGATCTACGGGCGATCCATTGCCGGCACCAATATTTTCTTGATGCTACCCTGCGTCGTCGGCGATTTTGTCTCCCTCTTCATCCGAAGATGAAGAACTGTCATTCATGGAGGAAGCCATTTTGAACAAGTCACATGACCAAAATATACTTTTCGTACGAAAAATACGGCAGGTTTGCAGGAGACCTACGAGCGAACTTTTCTGCCGAAAAATTCTAGCGCGCTTTTCGTACGAAAAAATCGGCAGGTGTGCGGCCGCCTTCACAACGCAAAAAAGACTGACTGTCTCACATCATTCACATATTGGATTTTTGCATTGGACTGAAAACAAAGACTGTTTGTGACAATTCCTAATAATCAATTCATGTGGATTTATTATGCAATTAGCATCAGCTTCGATTGAAAAAGTTTAGAAAAATAAATTTGACTTCACGAAATTTGAAAAGATTTAAGAGTTTGTATAAGAAATGTCTGCCTGGACTTGAGGTAAAGCTTAAGTGGTACACTAAACAACAAAATCTTTCTGAATTACATGAGGGTGGCATAAGAGATATTTCTTGACCGTATCACTTCCACTTGTTAGAGATTTTATTCTGTAGAAAAAAAACTTGACGAAAAAAAGCTATAAAAAAGTTGGACGATATGGAATAAGCACTCCAAGATCTTAAATGCCTAATTTAAGACACTCTTAATAAGACAAAAATCATTGGATCAACCTTTTGACTAAAGAGAATAATTAAAAAATCAATCAAGTTCATGCCCCAAAATATTGCGCTGAGCCGGACGGAGTCGCAAACCCGGCCTTCACATTTATTTGCTTCTGCCACCCGATGTCAATCGCAGCATAATTTATGTATTGTTTAGCCACTAAGACATATTTCATTGAGAGGTGCAGGTTATAGTGCGTGAGACCCAGCAATCACGAATACAAGCTTTCAGAAAATGTACTCATCGACAATTTCGTGTCAGTTACGCCTTTAAGTGGAACTTGAATGGGAAGTATAAGGTAGGCATATGTCCTCCACAGATATTATGCAAATTCAACACTCTCAGTTTGTAGAGGTCTAGACAATCGCAAAAGAAAGAGACACTTGAATCGTTAAAAGTACATATAATAAAACACAAGTACCGTAAAACGGGGTGAATAGGGACGATTTTTCAATATTTAGAGTTTCTGCTTTTCGGCAGAAACTCTCTATTATTGTCGTGTTTATTATTCTACGGGCTTTCAAACAGAAAAACCTCCAAAAGTCATAGTCCTCCTTCATTTCTTAACGAATTTACTTGAAACTTTACATACCTAAATCATATCGATACTCATCGTACGTCACAGCTAAGGAATTTTTGATACTCGCAGCCGTTTGGGCTACAGAGGGGTCTGAAATGTCAAAAAACGTGTTTTCGTGTTGGCGTGTTTTCAAACAGAAAACCTCCAAAAGTCATAGCCCTCCGTGATCATTTCTTAACGGATTTAGGCCTACTTGAAAGTTCCCATATACCTAAATCATATCGATTATACGCATCGATGAAATGAACGATTTTTTTTATAATCGCAGCCGTAAGGGCCACAGCAGGGTCTAAATGTCCAAAACGTCTATATTTCTGACACAATATAGGGGGATTTACCGCTCACGCTTGTGAACACGACAACATTAGCACAATACTTGATCTTGGGTATTCAAATTTCACAAACAAATTAAATAACGTTTCCATACCTGTAGGAAACACACCTTGCACAACCAAAAGCTCTCTTCTATATATACTACAAACACCAATATACATGGTTATGACATTAAAAGGCAACAATGGAAATAAATAAATGAAATCAATATGAAAAACGGCCACGAGAAAAACTTTTTTACCTCACTGTCCCCATTCACCCCGTTTTACTGTACGCAGATTTATAGTATAAAAATGGCCATTCAATACTTGACCCATATATGGTGCTTTGAATTGAAAATGAATGTGAATTTCATTTAATGCATTTTGTAACTTGATTATATGGTGTTTTGATTCGCAATATTTCCTAGTATGCATCTTTTGATTGAACGTCCAACCCAAATTTACGGTTGAGATAGGGTCTTAGCCAGGAAAGGAGAAACGGGGTCTCTAAATGAAATAAACAATATTTCTAGGGGTGTCCAGTCTGGAAACACTCAGCTGCCGCACGCGGTGAAGGATGGGGTGCAAAGGGGTTTGGGGTTCTCACAAGAAAACGTTTTTATTTTGGTTCCTTCTGGAGCTGTCCTGAGAGTATCATCCGGTCGATATCAACAATCTTCGTTAACTATGATGGAACAATCTTACAAAAACCTTGACAAATCTGTAGTACCGAGATTTTTTAAAGCATAAATTATCATCTAAGCCATCTTTGAGAACACAGATTCTAAAATGTCTGCCGTCATTTTCAGTAAATTTCCAAGAATGGCCGCCCCATATCTTAGTAAATAGCCGTCTAAAAAGACGACTCATCAGCTAAGATCATGGGTTGACACTTTTTCTAGTCATTTGAATTTCTCGCTTTCGTATGGCGACCACCATTTTCAATCTACATCGACCGAACTACTCATTTCGGTACTTTCGTTTGGCGCCTAGTAAACTTGCCGCCCATTCTATGGGTTGTCATTCATGACATAGCACATTACGAGGTCATCAATCAAGAATAAACGATTTATCAATTTGAAGATAAAAGATAGATAAAAAATGAACATGATTAATTCATCTACGGAAAAACACCAGACATCGTTTAAAGATTATTTTCTAAAATCAGCGGATAACGTTAGATTATCTGGCAAAATATGACCTGTATATATAACAATATTTCATTTAATGAAATTTAAAGATATTCAAAATTCAAAGTATGTCAATAATTTAGAAATCATCACCCACCTATTAAAGAAAAGAGTCCGACGTTTAGTGATGCGACAGTGGAAGTTATCGCGAAACTTTCTCCAAACGTTTCCAACCACTCGACGTAGAAAATGCTACACGAATAGGATACCCCGCCGACTATGAAACAACCGATGAAAGCTGCCAGAACCACCGTCCACCGCGCTTCAGGAGGAGAACAACATATACCGGCTCCTTCCGCCATCTGAAATTGAAACTCAACTGCTTAACTTTATTTATGCAAAACGACAGGTGAAACGTTTGAAATCCGCTCGCTGCAAATGATAATATTCCCGGTAATTTATAGCCCCATTTAGCTCAAATAATTCACGAACCATGGTTCAAAAACCCACGTACATTTCCGTGCAAGTCCGGTACAATTCTCATTAAGCGCCATACCAAATCTTCCCGTTTCATCTCATAATTCACTAGCATCTCAGTCCCTGATTCGTTTAAAACATTTTGAATCATTCTCGAATTTTTTCAATCCAGAAAACTTAAGAGTTAAAGTCAGTTCTCTATCATACCGTGTAAATATTCGAACGGGGAACTTTGAGTAGGCCTACCCGGTTATTATCAGGTCTTTCAGACCCATTGCCCGAAATGATCGACGGTTCATTCAATTTTTCATATTTGCACCGCCTTACTTGTAGGTTGGTTCAATTTAGTAATTGTCTTGATGGTTCATTGATTAATATAGAACAAGTGATAGTTGCAAATTGCAGAGAATAATAGATGATACATATACATTTGTATATATGACGGACATTTTGAATCTAAAATTCTGGAAATCTAGCTAGATGTTAGCTTTCTTCGTTTTCCTTGCCCCACGACGACAACTCTGTCCCGCGGTGTAGCGTTGCAACATAATTGTTAGGCTAATCCTGCCTATCTGAGTGTCATGACTATACTGTCTATTCTGACTATATAAAGTTAGTAAAAAGCACCCTTTATCTACTTTCGATCCGTAGTGCAATTTCCAGAGTACTTTTTCAATACAGATGTCATCCCTCTGTACCTAAGGGAATTAATCTCTATGGAAATGTATCGTCAGAAGCTGATTTCTTGCTGTTATTAAACGGGAGCTGAAAATATTTCTTATCATGAACTAATAACGATGGTGTGAAATTTAAGCTACTGAAATAAATCCACCCTCTTTAAAACCGTTTGAATGCCCTAAAAGTTGGTAAGGCCCAACAGAGAACACATGGTACTTACCTATGGATTCAAAATATTTTGTTTGCAATAATGTTTATCATCAGGATGTTTATAACATTAAGTTAGGAATTTTGTCAGAAAACTTTTTCACTGTCACAGTTTCTATCCACCATTTTGTCGGGGTACCGCAGGACCCAATTGTTGGGCAAATTTTCGAATTTTTTTTAACCTTTTTCGTGCGTGTTTTTAAAAAGCTTCGTCGGTCTATTATAGTTTATCAAAAATATCGAATTTAGTGTTAAATTATTCAGACCTCAATCCAATGCGACAGTATTCACATGTCTATTTATAGCAGCTCGCTCGATACTTGTTGTTGTGACCGTTGTTTCCAGGAGTGAATCGATTCACTGAGCAGGGAGAGAGAGGGGTGTGTTGTCAGCCGATACAGAAGAGGAAACAGGTACCCATGCACACTCATTTCACACACAATTATGTACTCCTGTTCAACGCACAACATTTCAAGTTTCTTTCAACTGAGGCACTTTTATTGATATGACCGGAATATTGATTTTATTATTCTGTCACAATATGTAGGTTTCCCGGTATTGAAATCCTATTTTTAGTTTCAGATTTCCATGTCGGGTATAATTGCTAACGCCGTACAGTCGGTCTGTAATTCTTCAATGTGTCGTTTACGCATCCTTCTCATTCTCTTTTTGATGGGCATCGTCGTCGGGGTATGCGTGTTCGCTCGTAGTCAACTGCTGTACAATCCCGCCAAAATCGAGCAGCACATTCGAGATAAAACCGCTAGCTGTGAAAGCAAATGCGTCCAAGATACCGCGGGAATTCGTAACCTACCCGAAGTGCAGTGTAAGTTTGAGAAGGGTGACGAATCAGTGGTGATTCTGGTATCTAGTCGGCCTGAAGCTCATACGAAGAGAACTCTAATTCGACAAACATGGGCTAGTGCGAAAGGTCTGGTAAGACCCGGATTTCAAGTTAATTTTCGAGTCGTGTTCGTAGTCGGTTTGTCCGATGCAGATGTCAAAGCCAAAGTTCTGGAGGAGGCTTCCGTACATAACGACATCATTGGAGGACAATTCATTGATTCGGTACGGAATGATACTACAAAGACAGTGTACGCTATCAAATGGGCTGTTACATCTTGCCAGAGCGCATCGTTCATCATGAAAACAAGCGATGAATCTTTAATCAACGTCGATAATTTGATATACGAGATACAACTTATAGGAGGTTCTGGTAGACGAGTAATCGGTGATTGTGAGAAACCGATCGCACCGATCCGCGACCCGAAGGATATCGTCTATATTTCAGAAAAGTCTTACCCCCACCGATTTCTGCCGACGACCTGCCACAGTTCGGGTGGTTATCTGATTCCGATGTTCGTAGCGATTGATTTGGTGTCGTTGTTTCCGGTAATGAACTCCGACGGAATAACGAGCGGAGACGTCTACGTGGCCATATGCCTCAATAAACTTAATATTCCTAGATACGGCATTGCAGGCTTCACGCACGATCGACCGCTCGCCCCCAGTCCCGAATACCTCTGCGACTGTCTAGTGACCGTTGGTGGCTTGGAATACTTCGAACGGCTGGCCGTTTGGAATGTGGCCCACGCTTGGAAGTGCCAAATTCGTGGCACGCTCCATTGTTGGGGAGTTGTGATGAGATATTTCCTCATATACATAGTCCTTTTGGCAATCGGCGTGCCTCTGATGTTGATCTCATTTTGGCGTTTGAAATCGTGTCTGAAAACACGATACGCGGGGTATCGACCAGTATCAAAAACTTGGAAATAAACTTTACACTAGTCCGTATAAGGGGCAATCTTACCTCGCTCTTTTTAGATAAGCATTGTAGATCCGTCCATATCCAAACTGATTATTCGTAACGTTTAACAATATAGCATGACTTGGATACGTGATTCCCGGTCGGAGGTCACTTGTGGAATAGCTATGCATATAGGTACATCTAGGGTGAACGATCGACTTTTTGATAGTAGCAGATAGTTACCATGACGACTATCAAATTACGCGTTCAAAACGAAGGAAAGCACTATTGTGGGGTGATATCTACACACAACAAATACTCGATCGAATTTCGGCGTTGATTTAACGTTGATCAACGTTGATACTTGGTCGTCGTATTTGCTATATCGTTCGGGGCTATTTCCCATCGATGGACCTATACTTCAAATACAAACCCGAAACTTATAAGCTTTTACATGTATGAAAATCCATGAGGCAACTGTAAAAACACAATTTTATAGACCATTGCTGATTTTTAATTGCTCAGAAGTATGTCAAATACAAAGAAGCCAAATATAGTGCCATAGTGTTAGGCCATTTCAAATTTTATACGAGAACATTGATAAAATTTATGGACCAGGAATGAATTCGTTGTTTTACCAATTTAGTTTATCCATTTCAAAATGAAGCGAATTTTCTAATAGGCATCAGGAATAGTTAGATAGCTAAACCTAGGGTAAAATTAGTAATTGGTCCGAATTTACAGTTTGTTATATCGGATAATTCTTCATAAATGATAGCTCCGTCCTCAAATATTATGTGGTGATGCATATAGGATCGACTGTTACATTGCATATATACATGGATTTATTGATTCACATTTTGCATATAGATCCACTTGAATATTATTTATAAATGACTTGAGTAGCGTTTATGTTTATAAAAATCTTTTCTTCGAAAATAAAACAAACCGTAAAGGAAGAGCTATACTGGTTGGTTTGATTATGTATTCAATATTGTTTTATTTCTAACAAAATTCCATATTCTACCGAAGTCAGTTTGTGGAAACAGTAATCAACCGGCAGAGAACTGTTTTTCCAGTCAACAAATCATTAATGGGAATGAATTGAACTAATTGAAAATCTGTTATTAGATTTAGCCGAGAATCAGTTGTAAAAACAAATCAATTTTCACAATAGCTTTTCACGGAAATATCGAGATGCGCTAACGTTTCATTGATTGTTACTCTCGTGGTCACTATGGTAACTCGTCGTAAACTGGTACGCCGCGAAACGACCGTATAACTGTCTCGACCGACATGAACGTTATTCCGTGTGACTCGCATAAAGAATCTGTTCTTAAGGAATTCTTTTGTTCTGTAAATACTTGTCCTATATATTCGATAATAGTTCCTGCGATTGAGACATAGGCATGCACAGTATTGCGACAGTGTTTTTTGACGACTCAGTTTGTCAAATACACGCGACTGCTGCATGCATTCACGATTGACAGCAAGCGCTGCGCTTATCTGGATTGTGGTGCGTTCAGTACACGATTGAATAATCTTCAGTCAGTTCTTCGCTGAAAATCAATAACAAGCCAATATCGAGTTTTCATCAGTTATCTTACCGACAGTGTTAACAGCCGCTGAAGCATTCAGGTGAGTGTGTCGCATAGGAAATTATCATTTTAAGCAACAATCTTACGCCATTTCCATGATCTATATATATCCTATACAATACATGAGATTTTTGTTGATTCGACACAACCATTTGATGCAGCAACCACTGCATGCATTTAGACTAGATGGAAAATATTTCCTGGTATAGTCTATATTATTTTCGTCAGTGGATGGAAATATAGTACACGCTCCCCATGCGTGATAGGCCTATAACATTTATATATCTATGATTTACAGTTACGCTGTCAGAATTTATTTTGGATAATATTCTTTGTGAGTGTACCATTTTCACAGGTGTTAGTAATGAGTCTGTATCCTGTAAACCATAGGTTCTCACGAGATGAGATGATAAAAAAGAATATTCTTGTAAATGAAATGATATTAGCTAAACTCACCTATTACTCCAGACGGTTTAATGAATAGTGGACTCCAGTCACTAGACGAAAGGTATATATTCGTAGGCCTGGACTTTGGATCGGAATTATGTTAACACACTCGGCCTTATCATTCGGTATAGACATATAGTATCATATTGTTATTAAATCATTCGATCCTTTTGAAAAAGCTTGTCTATTACGTATGAATCCCAAATTAGGGATAGAATAAGTCATCGAGTATCATTTTAAATCTAAAGCAATTTCTTCGTTTCTTGCTTTAGTGAAATGTTCTTCTATTCAATTTGCCTGCGACGAAATAACGAATTCATTTGTTGGGAAATATCTAACAGAATCTTTCATTTTTGGCAGAGTGCAGAATGTCGGTGGCATCATATTACGGAATTGGATTGATGTCCGGCAACTCCCTCGATGGGCTAGACATTTGCTACGCTGAATTTCTCGGGAACCCGTCGTCTGACGTTTGGAGCTATCGTATAATTAAAGTCAAGACGATCGACTACAGCGAGAAATGGTGGATACGATTGAAAAATTCTCATCGAATCAGCGGTCCCGAACTTATCAAATTGCATGCCGATTTCGGCCGATTCATTGGCAAGGAAGTGAAACTTTTTATCGAAAGCGAAGACGTCAAAGAATTAGATTTTGTGGCTTGTAACGGGCACACGGCTTTCCATCAACCCAATAACGGTCTGTCGTTTAGTTTGGGCGACGGTGAGAGAATCGTTACATTCATAGACTGTCCTCTGGTCACAAATTTCCGCGGCAAAGATATCGAACTCGGTGGACACGGTCGCCCACTAGTGGCCATGGCCGACCCGTATCTGTATCAAGAATACGATTTTTGTCTGAATTTAGGTGGCCTGGCGTATATGTCTTTCGAAGGGAAAGCTCACGACATATGTCCTTGTAACATTCAACTAAACTATTTGGCCAGGATCGAGAACGAAAAGGCTACATTTGATACGGACGGTAATTTGGCGAAGTCGGGTGATATTTTGAATACACTTCGTCATCAGCTCAACTCAATTCCGTACTATCAACAGCAAACCCCTAAGAGCCTTTGCAGAGAGTGGTTTGATAAAGAAGTACTGCCACTTCTAGATTACAAGGTACCGTAATAATTGCTTTCAAAAGAGCCAATATATTTGTAAATTCAACAATTTCATATCATTGCTTAAGCTGACAGATATCAGAAAGAAATCTTATCAGTAAATTACTTCCATTGTTTGATTTAGCTTAATGTTCATAAAAATGGCGTGAGAGTCCGAAATCGATTGGACATGCCCGTTTTGTAGGCCACTATACATGACTATGTACAATTTTCCGATCAGAATACATCAGCTACGCACCCTTCTCAGCGCAATTCATCTAGGGCCGTGAATTCCATGTCCGGCATCCAATAATCAATAAAGTATCTGACCAATAAGTGCATTCGTTACGAACGCGTTACGGTAAGCAGGGAATTACCCTGCGGTAAGCGTTCATGAGCAGCGCCATTTAGAAATATTCTCATAGCCAATCAGCGCACCTCGTTCCACGATATAGCAGCCGACCTTGCGACACCTATCGGTCTAACGAAGAAAATCATGCGACAGTTGGCAGTGGTTAGTATTGCGTAATATATTGGGGAGATGAAACCACAACGGGCGGAGTGCCTAAATAGATATTTGTAATTTCGTCCTTTTAATTTGATCGACCGTTTAGAGTTGCGTGATGTCAACGAAAATTTCGTCGTTCAGGGATTCGAGGAATAATTGATGATATTGAGACTGTTGTTCATTTACGTAATAATCATCGTCGCGTGATTTATTTTATTTTCAGAGTTATTCGTTGAAGGATATGCTGCGTACTTCAGTAGCTCATATCGTCGATCAAATTTGTCTGGCTGTCGAGTTGTTTTTGGCCGACGCTACTTCAGTGCCGGCCCCGCGAGCCGGGGGAAAGCGTACGATGTTGATAACAGGAGGCGGTGCTCACAATTTATTTCTAGTTAATTGCTTGAGCGAACGTTTGCGCGACCTGAACGTGAAAATAATCGAGCATCATAGGGACGAATATACCGTAGATTATAAAGAAGCCTTGGTGTACGCATTTCTCGGTATGAGATGTCTGCTTGGTCTGCCGAATATTAGTAAAGATGTAACGGGTGGAAAAGACAACATAGTCGCCGGCTCAATACATGTACCGCCTCATCACACCAAAGCCATACTTTCAATTAAATCATGAAGAGATTGGCCCTACTTGTCGTTCGGGAGGAAAATGTCTCTCAATTCAACTTTATATCAAGTATTACATGTTGTGTCATCGATTTGGCTCAAAATATTCCTTGCTTTTGATCATGCATAGACTTCCTCTTCTATAGTTTATATTCTGATGAAATGCGTGTTACTCTTTATCCTAAGAGGCGATTGCGCAAAACATGACTTAACTTAATAACAATAACCGTAGAAGAGAGTTTGGTGTGTACTAATATGTTTGATATAAGCCCTACTTGTAAATTAGGAGTTTTAGCTAGATAAAGTAATGGTTGAAGGGTGATAACATATTTTTGTGTGTAAAGTAAATGCTCAGAAAAGAGAAAGGACTAATATGTCTCATAGGGCCTGGAACTGTCTCCGTGTATTCGTATGTCTCGCTGTTTTAAATGGAATTTTATCTGAGTCTAAATGCTAATCGAATGTGCCATAAGAGAATAATGTTCAAAAGCTGCAATATAGAATATATTCTTATGATATTAATTTAAAATAGAATTAACACTATTGTAACTTTGGATTTATGAGAGGTGGCAGTTATAAAACATCCAATCCGCCATTAAAATACCTTAAGGAGTGGATCTGATCGTTCGGTACTAAGCGCCCTTTGAGTCTCGGCGGGCCTAGATTATTTCTCCACCCTCCAGCAAAAATTTTGGATCCGCCCCCTAAAATGGTACCTTGTTTCTCAATTTCTGTCGGGATACCATCCCTGAACTTGAATAAAGTGCCTCTCTTTTATCCTATGCCTATATTTTATTTTTCTGTCGTCAATCATAGGTACGTGCCTGGGAAACGAACCACCCCTTAGATTTTCCAAGTGCCCTAAAAATTGTATTTGTCGGAAATATCTTTTCTAACGTTTTGTTTCATCAGAGTGATTTTTCTTATCCTTCTAAAAATCAACCCAAAACAACAAATAATCATAAAATACTACTTTAAAATCTCCCTATGAAAATATGCCCCAAAAATTCAATTCAATTTCAATTTAGTTTATTGCTCCACATATTCTACAATATATAATGAGCACAGTTAATAATATACAATACATATTCATGAAAAAATATCAAAATGGCGAGAATGAAATACATAATAGATGTTTAATATAATCATGTGATTCCATATTTTTCAATAAATCGAGACAGTCTCAGGATCAATTACTTTTTAGAGAATAAAGTTTGCGGCATATAAACACTTGGTCTTTCTAAATAGCGTGCAGGTAAAGATTTGTGTCTAAGTTCAAAAACAAAATGAAATTCATCCCCAAGAACATCAATCATACATTTGTCGCATTTTTCTTTCTTCCCGTAATGTGTTAGTATATCGACCAGTTTCAGTTGGGAGTTTGTGGTTAGAACATCTAAACTTAATTATTGGATTTACAGTTCCGGGTTGATAAAAAAGACAAAAGAAGTACGGCCTATTCGAAAAGCGCGGCATGTAGCAGCCAGGACCAGGATTTGTAAATTCATTCGTTACAGAGCTTTTCAAGAACATTTACTGTAAGATAGACGTCGAAGTTTACTTTTAGAGCATTGATCGACGGAAAGGGGTAGAAATCACACATAAATCGTCGGCGGGTGAGCAAAATATTTTTCGTTAAAAATCCGGTGATATCATTTTCGGGACTGATGTTGTTAATATCCGTCACTTGATGAAGACTCATAAAATACCCAAACCTCAAAAAAATCCATTGGAAAATTGGTTTCGAGCATCACCAAAAGGCACGACGGAGACATATTATAATCAACGAACGGCGATGTTTTAATTCGACATACGATCCTATTTTGATCCGTTACACTCACTATGATTTCTAAATATGAAAATTCACAGTTCAGTATTTTCATCTGATGTGGTTTTAATATCGCGAAACTTCGCGCAGATTGGAGTAGGATTGAACATAATTTAACATAGATTATTTTAGTTTTCCAGACCCTCTCTAGTTAAAAAAATTATCAGTTTTTACAAGTTATCACCATTCCTTCATAGTGAAATAGCATACACAGGTTATATTTGTAGATTTGTATAGATTTTTGGATGGTGACCGATACTTTGTCAAAAGATCGCCACATTGGTCGTAAAGCTTTGGCCAATGAAAAACTTTATTGGTAAGGCTACGGTCACACTTACGCATGCGTATTTTCCGTTGCGTTATGACATGCGTTAACGCATGCGTATGCCTGGTCAC
>JAYMFW010192022.1:0-14919 GCA_036785005.1 Tubulanus punctatus
CCGGTCTACTGTGCTGTTTTTACCCTTCTGTCAGTGAAACCTATGGTGATTCCGGCTCTACACGAACCAGCACAAATAGATGGTATATTATTGTTTAAACTGTACTCACCGACTAGTCATGTTCAATCTTAGAGTAATCGTCAAATGATTAATCTAATAAGGTTCGATGTAAATCATTTACGAGTGTGCGCAGTGTAACGTCTCGATCGATAATATCCAATCTGGTAATGGGGAAATCCCATAACCTCGAATAAAGCATCGTTCGTTTCAAGCAAGGGTTCGGGCCAGATAATTGAATTGAATAGCGTGAAGCTAAATTATTGATTTTTTTAGAATGTTGTTATTAGTAATGCAATGCATTTAATTCAAAAATGAACTACTCCTTCACAAAAAGGTCATGTTTCTCGATTTTTAACGAGCCGTCTCATAATTATTATTTTGGAGGGGGGGGGGACTCACTCGTTGATTTCTTAAATAGCTCCGAAAATTCATTGAAATCATGGTTTATTAAGGACTCTGTTAAAGCTGGTAACAAATTTCAATCTTTAGTGAATTCGCTACATAACCATCTCTCACTTCAAGGTTGATTTTCCGACAATGCTTTTACACTAAAAAATACTTTTCAAATTATTGGGGGGGGGGAGGGGGCACGAGCCTTCCCGTACCCCTGTCGTGCTACGGCCCAGTTCAAAGAAATTGAAAAATCGATATCCTTTCTTTAATATATTAAACATGTAACTCTAATTTCCTTTTGTGACGTTTTTGATTGTGTATAATATCTGTTACATAGGTTTGTATTATATTTTGATTTTTCAGGTGTAGGTGCCATTATCTTGGTTTTATCAATTTAAGGGTATTCTTTTTTCTCTTTTCTCATATATATGTATTGTGAATTGTAATGATACACGGCCTGATTAGATGAAACCACGGTGCTTTTATCAAAGTATTATCAACACTTCATGGATTAACAGTGCATAAGAGGATGAATTTATCACTAAATTATCATGTTACTGATGTTATCTATTATACGATGAATACGCAATCTATCAACAAATAAAGACAGGTGGGAATTCAAATCACTTTTCAAAATGGCTGCTGTTATGAAGTTTCTAGTCCTGTTCATAACGAAATCTTTTGTTTCTGCTTATCAACAAATACGAGGTAAGAATAAAGGCAAAATCAGACGTTTTCTTCAAACAATAAATGATTATTCCGGAGTACGACGTTTCGACGTATCCTAACGGTCATCCTGATAGGTCGAAACGTCTGTAATAAACATTCATCGTCAACATTAACTCGGATAGGATTGTTTGTGGGTTAAAGGAACTTTAAAAGAATAAATATTCTGGAAAATATTTTGAAGAAGACCGAATCTGATTCAGATGAATATGAATTAAATGAACCGTGTGTCAGTAAGGCTATTCATACAACCGAACATAACCCCTCTCATTCCATTATGACACATTTCCGAAAATGAATATTTCTCGATGCTGGCTAACTAGGATTTCATAGTATCATATATCAACAATTTTGCAAAGAATTGAAAGTTCAGATATATGTTGTACATCAACGAGTCTTCATTCATTAATCTTCATACAACTGAACATAATCCCTCAGACTCCATTATGACACATTTCCGAAATTGAATATTTCTCGATGCTGGCAAGGTATTTAGGATTTCATAGTATCAGATATCAACAATTTTGCAAAGAATTGAAAGTTCAGATATATGTTGTACATCAACGAGTCTTCATTCATTAATCTTCATACAACTGAACATAATCCCTCAGACTCCATTATGACACATTTCCGAAATTGAATATTTCTCGATGCTGGCAAGGTATTTAGGATTTCATAGTATCAGATATCAACAATTTTGCAAAGAATTGAAAGTTCAGATATATGTTGTACATCAACGAGTCTTCATTCATTAATCTTCATCCGACATTGTTGTGAATTGACACATATTCGAAGTTAGAAATTTCTCGGTAATGTAACTATGGGATTCTAAAGTAGTAGGAAGGATATGCACAGCAATTATCTATATAGAATCCTCGCTTTTTATATATGGTTCATTGATAACTTGTATTTCTGGAAAAAATCTATGGTAGAATATAACATCTGAAAACGTCTTTTTTTCTTAAATTTCGTTGACGAAAGAAGAGGTAAATTGCAGCTGCAGAGAATATTGTCATCAAAATGTGATAAATCTTCAAAATTTTCCATTTTACTAGAAGTTATTTCAAATTGTCGTGTTGTTTTAGAAGCTTGTACGAATCATATCGGCGATGCCGCTTGTGCGGTTGTCTCCTGTCAGAGTAAGAAATACTGCCTGGTAATGTGCAGAAAGCGACATGTTGAACTGGGAGGTAAAAACTGTGAATCGTTTACTACAAAAATTGCCGTTAGACGTAGTCAGGTTCAAATATGTTCGTCACTTAATTTACTGTCAACATGATAGTCATTCACGTCGTTCACATGGTCAGTCAAAACAAATAGTCCCTTACAGAAAAGTCCCATGGGATCCCATGAAAAAAGTCCCATGGGTCAGTCCCATGGGATTTTGGCCAAAATCCCATGATGACTTTCCCATGAGAACCCATGATGACTTTCCCATGAGAACCCACGATGACTCCCATGAGAACCCACGATGACTTTCCCATGAGAACCCACGATGAGTTTCCCATGAGAACCCATGGTCACTTTCCCATGAGAACCCACGATGACTTTCCCCATGAGAACCCATGACTTTCACATGAGAACCCATGGTCGTTTTTCCAGGGGAACCCATGACAATTTTCCCATGAGAACCCATGTTGATTTTTCCCATGATGATTGTCCTACAATCATGGTGATGTAGTCGTTGAGTTATGATTGTCTCGACATGGTTAACTGTAAAATTATCGTTGATTGTAGATTCCTAATAAAGTCCTGTCAAATGTGAAATTTATCCTTCCTTCATGTGTATTCTTCAAATACTTTACCGTACACCTACATACTTACAAGCCCACAAGACACAACAGATTTGTGAAATGATTTAAATCCACCACGAAATCAACACGTGTCTCCTTTTCAACATTTTATTCTGTACTAGTATTTAATTTACACATCGATTTTCGAACATCTTTCAATTTGCATGCCATAACTGATTTCACAGTAGATTCTGGAACACTGAATCTCTTGCTGACATATTCTGAAAAAAGCAAAACAAATACATTAGGCATATACTTCCAAGAGCAAGATGCTAAAATGTATTCCCTTGTTGGCAGTATATTTATTGGTTCTAGGAGAACTACCCCCTGGAAAACTACCTCCCGGAAAACAACTGAAATAAGTAGTTTTACAACTGTTTTTATCAATATTTCATGGAATTATCATACTTTTAGCAGCCACGAACAGAGACACTTTTTTTACACAGTTTTGGGATACAAGACAATCAAATTATTCAAACGTTTCTTGCACTGTCATCCGTTCAAGTTAAAATTCAAAATGTGAGACTATAGGCAATGCTTGTCAGGTAGTACGTATTCTGAAAATTTAAGTTGATCACAAAAACAGAAATAGAGTAATTGTGCACTAGCAGTGCATCTCTTAATCAGATTAATTAATAGTGTAATTAGTTGACCTGCAGTACCTCTATTACCTATGGAAATGATATAAAATATTAAGACACCAATTATCTAACCAATTAAGACATTACAATCATTAGTTAAACTATATTAAGGGTTGATTTTGGGGGTAGTTTTCCTGATACCATATTTATTAGGCCTAACAGAACACACTTGGTCATGTTTATTGTAATTGATAAAAAAAATTCTTAAGAATATTTAGATTATATCTTAGAAATAATTTTTTAGACATAAGGACTAGATTCTAGTCCTTATGTCTAATTTTTCATTATGTCAATTATTTTTCATTTTCCATTACATGATTTTCTAGTTTTTGAGACTTGCATGATTTTGCATCGCTGGGACTGCGATATGGCGTGGATATCCTGTCAAAATTGATCTTTTTTGTTCTTTGAAACAGTTTCATTTCCTCGAATCAACGTTTCGTTTCTTTAACACTCAAACGCAACAAATGAGAAATGTATTTTGACAGAATATCCATGATACTCATGACCTCGAATGCATATGTTTTGACAGGATATTCATGATATGTATTGACACGTCAAATCACCCATCAAAAAGTGTTACAAAGAAACAAAAAATGCTTCTAAGAATAATCAGTGTTTCAAAGAGAGGAAAAAATTCTATTTTGACACGTCAAAAATTATTTTTTCTTTTTTGACAGGATATCCACACCTGCGTTTGGGTATTGCAGAGGTCAGTGCTACCCAACCAATCTCAGCTACATTATATCTCACAAGTTTCAAAACAACTGAAAAGTCTTGTTTTCTGAGAGAGCATAAGCCCGGCGCACACCTTCGCGATGCTACGTCTCATCGCCTCATTTACTCATCATCGTAAAGGTATGCGGTGACACCCGGAGCCGATTTCATGGCCTCACCGCTGCATCGCCTCAAATCAAACTCATTTGATATTTTTCGCTTGCGATGAGCCGATGATCCGTAGAAAATCGCGATAGTGTGCGCCGGGCTTTAGTCTGTCAACAATTTGAGACTCGCCTTAAGATGAAATACAAAAATATTTTGTCACATACCTACTGTGGCTTTCACTTAAACACCATCAAGAGCAGGCTTTATTAGCTTGTTTTCTTCACCTGCCCTCTTCACTCCAACACCACCAGTAACGCTGCACCTTGCCATGTCATCTACTGAAAACAGCATGACCATGAGGCCTCTAGTGACCAGCTTGAATTCATCCTTCAGCAATCTAAACTTATTTTCCGGAACTTGAATTCCATATCCCTAGAAAAAGATGAAAGTGAGTTTAGACAAAATGTTGCCACTGGGTCATTCGGTCAAAATAATGAGGGTCTCGGCGATCAGGGAAATTTAACATCAACAGGAGTTCCATTTTCTTAATGATATGGCACAATAAGAAAATTTAAAAAAATTTATTTTTGTTGTCAAACTTAAGTATTAGTAGTTACTTTTTCAGTCTACAGTCAAACCTCATTATAACACCCCATATAAAATGCCTAGCTCGCTTATTGCCGGATATTTTCTTGGTCTCGATGTTGTCGCTATTTTAAGTCCATTTTGTTCATTTTAGATTTCTCTAATAAAAATATGGGTTAATCCAGTGTAATTTTCTGACCCAAAAATCGTTTTTCTAAGTATTTTACCTGATTAAACCATATTGCTATTAACCCTATCAGTAGTTTATTAAAAAAACATTTAAATCGTCTGTCCATAGAATCCGGATTAAGAGGATCTGACAGTTAATCTAGCACAGAATCGTGTTGGGAGAATTTGTTGCTACATTTGAGTGTGTTAAGTACATGGAATTAATTTAATTCCATTAAATAAAGACAACTCCTGAACAAATACTCACTATGTCTGTCATCCCGTAACTTGATGATGAAGGAATAGGAGACGAAATATTCGATATGTCATCAGATTCCTGTATATTCTGGCTTCTGACAGCGAATGGCGAAGGTGATCTCAAGACCTGCCGCTGTGGTGTCATTGGTGGGGGTGGTGGTTAGAAACACAGTCTACTAGTACTGCTTGAAGTTTTCTTCAAATCTTCAATGACATTTTTCAGAGATTCGACAGTCTCCGAAAGCTTCAATCCTGAAAAATGTATTTTCACTTTTAGTTCTACATAGCAGTTTCAGTTCATACAATTATTCTTCAGGATTTCCAGGATACTTTAAATCATTGAATGAGGTTTTCAGGAAATAATTTTACCTTCATGCAATTCGGCATTTTCTTTCTCAAGCCATTTTATTCGTTCATTGGCCTTGTCCAACAGCAATTTGTAACTGGAAACCTCATCCTCACTCGAAGATGAGTCTTCTCTCATTTCCACCATCTTCTTATTTTTTTAATTTCTCAATTATATCAAGCCCAGACTTGATGGCTGCAGTCTTCTGCACAGGATTTGGCTGGAAAATAATATCACATCACTGATTTAGGCTAAGAACAACCAGTTAATGTTTTTTTTTGGGACAGGTGGCCAAGCACGATAAAAAGTAATCCAAAGCAACGCCGTAAACTGACAGTGATCCTAGATTACGTCAATTCATAGTGTCGCTTAGCCTAGCTACTGTTCATTCATTCCAAACTCAACCCTTTTAATTGAATAATAACATATCAAATATTAAATATTTCAAAATTTTGCAATTTGCTGTTAAATTTTATTAAAGATGGTAACTTATTACAGTAGAAACCATCTATCCCAGTTTTCAGTCCATATCTAGGGAAATTTTCATTGATGCCACAAAATGTCTAGCTCAGTAAAGTCCTAACCTTACCAAGTTAGGCCTAAATGGTTTGTCTGTGGTCCATGAGAAGACTCTAAATCAGACTGGAAGATTCAAGATATTTTTACAATTCCAAAGACTAAAATTTGGACATTACATATAAATTATGTGTTCATAAAAATTCATAAATTCTGAATTGCTTAGAAAAATTAATCAGTTAGGCCTAGCCCTGGAGAATTTAATTATATATATATTCCTCCAATCCAAACTTTCTCAAATCCTCTGAATAATATGTTTATTTCACATGTTGAGGTAGGAGTTGGTAGTCGATGGTAATAATTGAATAGTGTTAATCCTCTAAAGGCCTACCTTCTTTTGTTTAGTCTTAAAAGTCGAGAACTGTTGTTGTTGAACTTTCGTTTTCTTCGACTTATTTTGATTTTCATCATCATACTCATCATCACTGACATCATCATCAGAACTTTCAGCCCTCTTGCTGGTCGGCAATCTTTTCCGTTGACCCCTTCCTTAAGGACTCGAAATGGTGTCCTCATGACCATTCCAAAATTGATCCTCTTCTAAATTTAAGTCAACTTTGCTGTCTGGTGGTTCAAAAAAAGAAAAAAATATGGCAATAAATAACTGAATGATATATATTTGGTGATTACAGATTTTGGACTATGCTAATCAATTAAAAAACTGTAGTACTTACCACTAATAGCAATAATACGGCCATCAAATGATTGCCAGTTGCCTCTCACTTTCGGCAAATTCCTGTCCTCTATTTTGCCAATATCCCCCGAGTCAATTATAAGCGGATTTTTCACTGCGTCGGTTTTAACAATGCCACTAGAATTGTAATTCACCCAATGCACCAAAGCGTACTTCATTTTAATAGTGGAATAATTGTCGTATTTTAATCGCGTTTTGAGAAAGAGCACAGAAGCGTGAGCGTTGCGAATAATAAGAACCCGGTAGTGCTTTGTTCGAGTCAGCGCGCGGCTTCGAATAGCATTATGGGCTAGGTCAAGCTATTTACCGAGCTATGCATGGAATTGGATTGAATTTACTGAAAATGAATTTTGCAATTTCTTTAAAGAAAAAATTATTTTCATTCCTATAGAACGGAAGCTGACATTTTCTTATATGAACAGCGTTGATATTAGACGAAAAAATCTTGGAATTATATATTCTCTGTAAAATTATTTTCCCGTTTTTTGTCGGCCTTATTTTGTTAATTAGCACAACTTTACATGGACTCCACAACGTGGACAACGTGGGTGTGTTGACGAAACTATTGAGTTTATAATAGCGATAAAAAATACATTTGGATTCTGATTTAATTATCATCAAAGGCTTGTTATGAACAAGTAGTTGTTAGAAGCCACGAGAGGCGATACGGAGAAGAATAGAGGTGACAACTAGCAGCAGGATCTTGCAAGTAGTAGCAGTACTAGCAGTAGTCTGGGTATTCGCCCTTCGACGACTAATTTTATTTCTCAGAGCAGCCTAGATCTCTCAATACAATGGAACAAGTTGCCCAAGAACCGTTTAAAAGAGTGCGTCATGATTCGCACAGAGATGATTTAGCTGAAGTAAGTATAGAAATAAATTAAAATCTATTGATAGAATCAAATCCCCTCTCTCTGTTCTCTGTGTGGGCCTGTTCACATTCGATTCGGCATTTGAAAAATTCCAAATACAACACGTCATTATGATTGTTATGCCAAGAACAGAGGATGGCCATTGTAAAATCAATCACAATCTAATTATACTATATCTATAATAGTAATATACTGTGTAAAGGTCTATGCCTGATTAGCTTGCAAAGTACTATACTACCAGCCCAAATATAAATTTCAGTAATTTCTATATTGTCAGTGCTGTCCAAATGAGCCAGTAAGCGGTAATTTTTTCCGACCCAACGGTGCGTGCTTACCGGTCGAAATGAAAGCATAGAGCCACTTGCCTTGGTCAATTCATACCATTTTACCACTCCAATCATGTCATTGGGACAGCACTGTATTGTTAGCGGGCAATGAATAGCATGACCAAATTATTCCGGTCAAATCCTAGAAATTTAGACGTATTTTCAAATTTTATTTGCAGCGTTCAAAGAAACTACGTGGGCCGTACAAAAAGTATCTCCTCGACGATATTGATGTACCAGGGCGGACGCAGCGCAGATGGTCAAAAGAGAGGGGAACCATGGCAATACAGCAGGTAGCTTAATTGGTTGTTCTCTAAATGCATTCCTATGTAATCGAATTGTATCAAAGCGATTTGGTGAAATTATTACAACGATTACCCTACGCCCCACATTTATCTAAGCAACTACCCAATGCACATACCATAATTAACCAAATCGCCTCTGAGGACGGTTCGATGCGATTTGATACGTTCATTGAAGTCGGTCGTTTTTGAAATACGAAATGATATGAGGTTTCAATTAAGCCCCATCTACATGAGACCTTTAATTCGAATGTAGCACGATGTGACTGTTGATTTTTACTTCGGGTTTTCGGTTAACTGAATTGGCTTTTTGTTGAACGCACATCTACATGAGCGACTGTGTATGAAAAGCCGGTTCAGTTGGGGCCTACTCACGATTAGAAAGATGAGAAAGCTAAATTTCTTATAATTTGTGACCATGCAAAAATATGCTCAGTGATTCGTTTTTAAATGTATAATGATGTCATTTATTTCATTGGTCAAGATAAATTTACCTTTATGATTGTAAATCACATTTTTAATTTTTTTTAGGAACAACCTGGAGGATCTAATGATGAAATTGGGCAAATCGACTTGCTGTTCGAGGAAGATGGACAAGAATTAATTTGTGATAATAATGTGAGTACATTTATTTCCTTGACAAGGCATTTCAATTAAAAGTTACATTAGCGAATTATTAAACTTCCATGCACACTCCGCATTAGAAACTCAGGATGTTTAATGTTTCAGGAATTGATTAACTTTAATATTTGAATTTGATTTCTATTGTGAATGGGTGTCAATAATGATGATTGTTTTAATGAGTACTGATTACTTTGCAATGATGTATAATCAATTGAGCTTGAGGATAAACAGATTTATTGCATTTTTGAATACCAGATCTGCCACAACAACTGATCATTTTTCGAGTACAAAAGTTGAAAAGTCCATTCTTGAAATTATGTTGCTTACATTCATACATGATTTTAAGCTGAAACATTTAATCTATCATTTATGTATTTAGATGAGTACAGATGAAGAGGATTACGAAGAAGATGATAGATATTTATATGAAGATGACATTGAAAATCAAGGTCAGTTGTGAAGTAGATTTTTAATTCTAGGGCCATGGAATCCTGGGAAAGTCATGGAATTTCAGAAAAGGGTACCTGTGAGAATTTTAAGGTGGTACAATTAACCGAGATGTAGCCTTGTCTGCACGTGCATCTATACTCACGCAAACGCCGGCTTTTGCGAGCCCGGAAAATTTGCCATTATTAAATGCACAGAATCTTGAATCAATCGTGCATTCAGGCGCGGATTTAGGGAGGGGGCCGGGCCCCCTCAAAGTCTTGAAAGTTTTTTGACCTATAAATTACCCCCAGATCGCATCCCAGACTCCTAAATCTTCAAAATTTTGTGAGGGTGGGCGCTCAAAATCCCCGTAATGTAATGGCGTCGTGCCTTCACAATGCCACTCCTGTTGCTGTCATTTATCTCATTTCTAGTTAATAATTGTCAGTTTTCTATGGAACTTTTATTAATTCATGGCTAATAGGGTACCTTAAACTTCCCCAAGTGGCTGTGAAGTCCCTGGACTCCTAATTTCTGTTTGAAAATAACTTAATTTATTCACATCTTTTAAATTTACAGATAATTTCATGGAAGCTGAAGAGCCAAGACAAGAAGTTGAAGAGGAGAACCTTGCCGAAGGCCAGGTCGTTACACTTCTTCTGGCATATGCCCTCAGACACTCTTTAACCAAGGTCGCTATTTCGGATTTGTTGGAGCTCCTAAGAACCATAATGGGAAATGACAATCTCCCATCGTCGTTTTACTTTTTTGAAAAACACTTCAATGAAGCTAAGGGCAATATCGAATATCATTTTTATTGTGACAATTGTGATGATTATCTTGGACCAAATCCAGAACGATGCAATATTTGTGAAAAAAACTTACTGAAAGGTGATCTTATGAAAGCAGGATCATTTTTTATCACCATGCCACTGAAACAGCAGCTTCAATCCTTGTTGAAAAAAGAAGAGGTGCATACTAACTTAGACTACAGATTTCAAAGGCCAGTTAGTGAGGAAATACGCGACATATATGACGGGCGCCTCTATAAGAATCAGCCTGCATTATCGGATGTAAATAATGTATCGTTAACGTGGAATAGTGATGGAGTTTCTGTGTTCAAGTCATCTAATTTTAGTATTTGGCCCATCCAGTGTTGTGTTAATGAATTACCACCTAAAATTCGAAGACGAAATATATTGCTGGCAGGTGTTTGGTTTGGAACACGAAAACCAAATCCGTCTGTATTTTTCAAACCGTTCGTTGCTGAGTGTAATGAATTGGGTTCAGAGGGGTTTGTTTGGTTCAGTCCTACCGTTAATGTACCTGTGACAACACGTGTTATTAACCTTGTATGTACTTGTGATGCTCCAGCAAGATGTATGTTACAGAACATAAAACAATTCAATGGGGAGTATGGCTGCTCAGCATGTTTGCATCCTGGAGAAATTGTTCAGAAGGGTAATGGTACTGCCAGAGTGTTTCCCTTTAAAGAAGAACAATATCCTTTAAGGACAACTCCTCAGGCTATAAGAGATTCTAATCTGGCCACACAACAGAATGAACCAGTTAATGGAGTAAAAGGTCCATCGATCCTGATGTTGATGGATAATTTTGATTTTGGCAGTGGTTTCGTTTTCGACTACTTGCACACTGTACTTTTGGGTGTGACAAAATATTTCTGTTCACTATGGCTCGATTCATGTAACCACGATTCACCTTTTTATATTGGGAGAGGTATTAATACTGTAAATGAAAGATTGTGCAGCATCAGTCCACCTAATAGCATAACAAGAGTTCCCCGATCCATATTGAAGACACGGAAATTCTGGAAAGGTTCAGAATGGTTGTCGTGGTTACTTTATTATAGTGTTCCTTGTGTCAAAGGTATATTACCTTCTCAGTATTTGAACCACTGGGTTTTGTTAGTAGATTCAATTGCAAGGCTACTGAAAGAAAAAATCTCTCCACAAGATATTCAAATTAGCGAGCTATCCCTGAATAAATTTATACTCTTTACAGAGATATTGTATGGGAAGCAACATATTACATTTAATATACATCAATTGTCCCATGTGGTAAAATGTATTAAAGACTGGGGCCCACTATGGGCATATTCTACTTTTGTATTCGAGAGCTATAACGGTGCACTTTTGAATCTTTGCCATGGTACACAAGGTGTACCGCTTCAGATTGCGCGCCAATTCACTCTATCCAAACATCTTCCTGAAATGTGTATACAATACCATTTGCACACAAATGAGATTTTCGAAAAATTTTACTTGAGTATGACTAGTTACTGTATGGTAAAAAATGCATTATCCACTAATGACAATGTAACTGTATTTGGTAAAGTGTTTGTTAGAGAACCATTTCAAAATGAAGCAGTAGCCCTAGAATCTATACTTAATAACATCCCAGTTCCACATAAGATCCATGTTTACCATAGGGCAACCATAAGTGGTAAAATGTTTACGTCTCGACAGTATGGTAGAGAAACTAAACGAAATAGTTATACTGTTTGTTTATATGATGGTACAGTTGGATTTGTTCATGCTTTTTGTGTCATCAATGATGTTTGTTATGCATTTCTGAAAAAAATTGTAGTATCTAATCGAAGAATTGCAAGTGATAGACAAACTGGAAGTACCATGGAGCACATTCAAGTGATAGATTCTATTAATCAGCAGTTACATTGCATACCCTCAAGTCATATTTTGAACAAATGTGTTTACATATGCAACAGAAATCGAATTTTTAATGACAGTTATGTGTGTAGACTGCCAAATACCATTGAAATGGAATAAGTGGTGTGTTAATCTTGTTTTTAGCCCACTTTGGACTTTAGTATTTATATATTTTATGTATTTAACTTGATGACGATTCAATTCCGAAATTTAGTTAGCCTGTCAATTTTCCGCAGATTGAATATCGACTGAACTCGTGTTTGTATTTTAAGTGAAATGAATTGTATCTATATTTAATGACAACGTTTGAGAATTCTGAAGTTTAGTTATCGATTTTCCGCAGATTGAATATCGACTGAACTCGAGTTTGTATTTTAAGCAAAATGAATTGTATCTATATTTAATGACAACGTTTGAGAATTCTGAAGTTTAGTTATCGATTTTCCGCAGATTGAATATCGACTGAACTTGAGTTTGTATTTTAAGTGAAATGAATTGTATCTATATTTAATGACAACGTTTGAATTCTGAAGTTTAGTTTTCGATTTTCCGCAGATTGAATATCGACTGAACTCGTGTTTGTATTTTAAGTGAAATGAATTGTATCTATATTTAATGACAACGTTTGAGAATTCTGAAGTTTAGTTATCGATTTTCTGCAGATCGAATATCGACTGAACTCGTGTTTGTATTTTAAGCAAAATGAATTGTATCTATATTTAATGACGATGATTGAATTATGAAGTTCAGTTATCGATTTTCCGCAGATTGAATATCGACTGAACTCGAGTTTGTATTTTAAGTGAAATGAATTGCATCTATATTTAATGACGATGATTGAATTCTGAAGTTTAGTTATCGACTTTCCGCAGATTGAATATCGACTGAACTCGTGTTTGTATTTTAAGTGAAATGAATTGTATCTATATTTAATGACGATGATTGAATTCTGAAGTTTAGTTATCGATTTTCCGCAGATTGAATATCGACTGAACTCGAGTTTGCATTTTAAGCAAAATGAATTGTATCTATATTTAATAACAACCTTTGAGAATTCTGAAGTTTAGTTATCGATTTTCCGCAGATTGAATATCGACTGCATGAACTCGTGTTTGTATTTTAAGTGAAATGAATTTTATATATTTTTAATAACAACGTTTGAGAATTCTGAAGTTTTTCTGATTTTTTGTTGTTGAAAATATTCAGTGATTCTGGACATCCTTTGTGACAGAATTAAGATAGGAGATTTCCTGCCCACTTCCTTGTGAAATTTGAAATTTGATCGATACTTACCGAGTCCATCGAGTACAGTGTTTTCTTAAGTCTATCTAGTTATCCAGTTTGTATGACCTTGGAGGAGTACTCCAAAGTATGACATATCCAAGCATGAATTTTTGGATGATACATCCGAAAGATGTTACGACTGTAGTTACAGCTATATGCTATTCAGTAGAAAATGATTTCGGGTCAGTTTAGATGTATTTAGAAATAAATTGAGGTAATTTCTAGGTTTCCAAGATGATGTTGAAATTTTGATGGGTGCCTGAACATGTACTGGTACTGTGAATTTCTGAAATTCTCTTTGATTATATATTGAACCTCTGTTTGTATTTTAGGTTTATCTTATGTTATCAATTTTGAATTTCTTAGATTGATTTTGGATTTAATTATTCTATTGTTTGTATGATTAATGATATTGTAGTTTCGAATACTGTGAATTTCCGATTCACTAGTAGGAATAAATTTGACTCATATGCACCGATACATGCGTTTGTACTTCTAGTTATTATACTATTTGACAGTAGTCTAAAAACAGACTGCAGATGACTTAGATTTTGTTTCTGCGAGGAAAATTGCTAACGAATGACTAGAAGTCAACTACATTCAGAACTGCAGCTCTGAAGGCGAAATCTGCTGGGCAACATTAACTCACTAGTATTGTGATTTTCAATATTTTTGCACCAAAGCTGTACTAATTTTAGCAAAAAATCCATGGACAGACTAGCGGGCCAACCATGTCCCATGACACTCTCATGGGCCTTATACGCTACCAAGCGGTCGGGACAGACCCCCATGGACCATGTATATTACCATGGGGTCCCATGCACACTCCCATGAGCCAAGTAAGTTACCATGGAGTCCCATGAGCCAAGTATTTTACCACGGGGTCCCATGACACACTCCCATGAGCCAAGTTAGTTACCATGGGGTCCCATGACACACTCCCATGAGACAAGTATTTCACCATGGGGTCCCATGACACACTCCCATGAGGCAAGTATTTCACCATGGGGTCCCATGACACACTCCCATGAGACAATTATTTCACCATGGGGTCCCATGACACACTCCCATGAGGCAAGTATTTCACCATGGGGTCCCATGACTCACTCCCATGAGACAATTATTTCACCATGGGGTCCCATGACACACTCCCATGAGACAAGTATTTCACCATGGGGTCCCATGACTCACTCCCATGAGGCAAGTTTTTCACCATGGGGTCCCATGACACACTCCCATGGGAAAAATCTCTTACCCATGTAGTCCCATGGGAAATTTTCAAAACCCATGCCAATCCTATGGGTTCTCATGGGACTTTCCATGGGACTTT
>JAYMFW010192244.1:0-11519 GCA_036785005.1 Tubulanus punctatus
ATCACACCAAGAATTGGGTCCACCAGATCGATAATGCCCTGGTGGCGCCCTCTTCAATTCCCTCAAATTGGCTATTTCAAACAGTTTTTTGAGGAAGCTTTCGTGATGCATTGAGCTATTGTCATGATATTTGATATGTAGGTCCATCTACCTAAGGGCTATCAGCACAAGAAGAATTGGATCCACCAGATCGATAATGCCCTGGTGGACCCTCTTCAATTCCCTCAAATTGGCTATTTGACAAGTTTTTTTGAGGAAGTTTTAGTCATGCATTGAGCTATTGTCCTGATATTTGATATGTAGATCCATCTACGCAAGGGTTATCAGCACTCCAAGAATTGGGTCCCCTAAAATTAGGTCAGTCAAGGTCCAGATGACCAAGTTTACTATTTTCACTTGTCACAGGATTTTATCACAAACTGCTATTAATCATATTTATTTGAATCTAACTCCTCTTCTGTATCCTAACTGCACCCCTTGAGTTTTCCAAGAGGGCATGAGCTCCCTGGACCCCTAGTTCAAGTGTACAGAATTTCATCAGACCAACATAAGACAATTTATATCAAGCCATCAAGACCATCCAAGCCAATATAAGATTTCCATGTACTCGAACCAAATTGGTGAACCTGATATTGAAATGAACATTTCACTGACACTTGTAGTACCTATGGTATATTAATGGATATAAATATGGAAAATTGATTCATTCATGTATTGAAGTTAAACAGGTCAAATACAGGTGTGACATCACAACTACTGGAAATTCGGGTCAAATCACAACATTGTGTTAAAAAAGTTCTTTTGAATGGTTGAAAATGAGGGAAACCTTGGATAACTGTTTTCTTTTTACATAATTATTTGTTTGTTATTTTTCCAGTTTGCAATAGCCTTCAGAACACCACCATACAAAGATGCACGCATTAAGTGTGGTAAAAATGTGTATTTTCAACTTCTCCGTCCCAGTGATCAAGAAACCAGTGGACCAATGCCTTTCACTTATAAACCTGATGAGTGTGGTGAGAATTTTTGGAGACATTGTCTTTAATTATTGGTCCTTTATTTGGCAGCCAAATGGCATTATCCATCAAACATGTCCATCATTACAACAAATCTTTCAGGATTTTCTTTTAGTTTGTTGTAACCAAGGAGTTGTTATGTATCAACTCCCTGTTGTAACTAATAGTTTATTATATCTGATAGTTTGTTATATTAAATTATATGTGATTGTTTGTTGTATTAAATCTGTTCCAGCTGTCAATCAGTTTCACTTGTTCATCACTAAAAGTCTTTTCATATTCCATTGCAGATCCTGATTATATTTTGGCAAAGCGAAAGCGTAAAAAGGTCACAATGGAGATGTTTGGAATGTCCGGTAGGTAGAAACACTCAATTTGTTCAAGTAACTTCTAGATGATTTGGTCTATATTCTGTAATTCGATATCTATGCAGAAATGGAACCTTCGATACCGAGCACTAGTAATAATGTCACTTGTACTGAAGATGTTAAAGAACGGGTGAAGCTAATGGCAACCAGAAGATCTCAAAATCGTAAGTATATATTTAAATAGTATGGCGTGGATATCCTGTCAAAATGGAAACATCATTTTTGACGTGTCAAAATAGATATTTTTCATTCTTTGAAACAACTTTTCGTTTCTTTGTAACACTTGTTGACGAGTGATTTGACGCGTCAAAACATATCGTGGATATCCTGTCAAAACTAATGCATCCGAGGCGAGTTCGTGGATTTTCTGTCAAAATATATTTCTCATTTGACGCGTCAAAATCGATCTTTTTCGTTCTTTGTAAGAATTTCATTTCCGTCAATCAACTTTTCGTTTCTTAGTTACACCCAACAGTATCGTGGATATTCTGTCAAAATGCATGTCGAGGCAATTGCTGAATTCAGATAGTAGATTCACGGCTACCAAATCCTTAAAACGTACGGAAACTGGAAATCTGGTAGCCGACTCAATTGATGGTCTCACGCGCCTATTGGAGCCGATCTATTTTGACACGTCAAGCGACACTTCAAATGACGTGTCAAAATGAAAGGTTGTTTCAAGGAAATCAAATTGTTTCAAAGAACGAAAAAGATCAATTTTGACACGTCAAATGAGAAATGTATTTTGACAGAAAATCCACAAACTCTCCTCGGATGCATTAGTTTTGACAGGATATCCACGATATGTTTTGACGCGTCAAATCACTCGTCAAAAAGAGTTACAAAGAAACGAAAAGTTGTTTCAAAGAAAAAACATTCTTTCAAAGAATGAAAAATATCTATTTTGACACGTCAAAAATGATGTTTCAATTTTGACAGGATATCCACGCCATAAAATAGATGTTGAACTCCAAATAGTCAGAAATACATATGTATTTCTTTTTGAAATATGCATTAATACTAACCAACCTATACTATGTTATCTTAATATGATTTTTGTCTCTACTAGGATCAGCTGCTGCTGCTGCCACTTCAACTGCAGGGAATTCTCAGTCGTCTGTCTTCGTCAATTATGATGAAAATACTAAAACTACAACTATCGATGTTCCTCCTTCAGTAAAATATGAGGATGGAGCCATCTCATTTGATTTCAATTTTGATGGCAGCTATACCGAGCTATTACAAAGCAACAATATTGGAGTTAGGGGGCCACCAACTGGTGGCAGTTCCACAGAATTTTTAGGTTCAGAAGCTTTTGCTATTCAATCGTCGGACATTAATATCACATCAGGTGATTTAACGCGTCTGCTTGGAATTGTAGCGGCTCAGAGTGAGGCTGATGCTCCAGTTGCACAAGTGGCCGCTCAAGAAACTGTTGAAACAACATTAAATGATGGAGATAATGTAATGGACTTCCTTGGATCTGAAAATAACAATAAGTGATCTTTTCACGGAAATTCCATTCAGATATTTGTTTTTGATATTAATTTTAAATTTCTAATGGACAAAAATAGAAATTTCTTTGTTTTTATATGATTCATGGTGCATCATGTTATTTGTACATTGAAAGGCATGTATAGAGTAACCAAGCTTCGTACATTGTACTATTTGTTAGAATTTAATCAAGATGTATTTGTTATTATTTATATGTACCAGATTGAATATTAGGAGTTTAGTTCATTCTTTATCCTAAAGATGGCGGAGCTGACTTCATGCAGTGGCAGTATTTGCTCCTGATATTTGCAGTTTTGATATTACATGATATGGATATTTACATTTACCGGTACTTCTAATCCAGCAAGAATCTCTAGTTTACATAAGATAGCAGTTTCAGAAATGTAACGTCAAGACTTGTAGTTCTCTCCAATAACACAAAATGTATCTTATTTTCATTTACAAAATTTGAGCCAACACCTTCTTTTTCGTTGTAATTGATTACAATTAGTCCTAACCATTGTAAGGGATGACTAGCACTCCAATTTACTTTTCAAGTTTGCACCTGAAAAATGATAATTTTATGAATGACACTGTTACTACTAAATGATGTGTCTATATAAATATATATGATTGAACAAGAATTATCAATTGTAATATGTACATTAGCTGTAAATATTCAAAATGCTTTATTAAGAATATATACTTTTAGAATAAAAGCGATTTTATTGTTGACAGTTTTTCAGAGTCTTGTGAATGTATTGAAATATTCCATAGTTGTGATCCAGCGATTCCTAGCATTTAAGTCCACACAGAAAATTAAGTCTCTTTATTTTCATAAATGTTAATCAATTTCTTATTCATAGTTGCCAAAATGCTATAATTGTCAGAAAAATCCTGGTCCCGAGTGATGATTTTGGCGAGGATTATTGCATTACTATAGGTTGTGAAAATTTCATCTTCAATAGTCCTTGTAGGATTTTATTTGAAAACTTGTGCTCAAGTGTGTCCAAAGAAATTGAATTCACCTAATTCAAGATTGACATATAAGATTGGAAAGAACGATATAAATCGAGTTATGTGAATATTGAACACTTTTCACTTTCATATTCCCTTCTCTCATTTTCCTTAGAGTTCTGGAAAAAAGAATCTCAAACAGACTTTTAAGACAATGAAAGAAATAACAGATGATACTTTCTAGCGAATATCATATTAAGAACCAAAGTGCTCATTTACTAATGGATATTCGGAGAGCAATTTACCTTGGAGAAAATGCGATATCATCCATAATCTTTTTAATACACTCTTCCAAAAATACACTTTTACTCGTATGACAATTTTCGATGGATGGATATCAGGAACAATATCATCTGATGATATATTTCAGAAAATTGTCAATCTCGTTCCTCTTAATGTGGCATCTGAATATGTTGGATATCTGTCGGCCACCTGATGTGTATGGTCATTTAGAATTTCAAGCCAACCAACATAGAAATTACATACGTTTCACTTCACTTTTGTGTTGTGAAGGTGTAGTTTGCCTAGTCAGAAACAATAACTCGGTTATACACACAAAACTTAATACAGATTATGATGCATCATCAAAAATTATCGAAAAGTTCCAATTGCTGCTTACAGATTGCCATGATCATAATTCATTACCAATTCTGCAATGCTGTTTTTCACCTATCTAAAACAAGCTGACAACACCCAATAGAATTGAACTAAAATGCATACCAGGTTTTCAGAATTGCATATATTTATTTATTTATCATATTAATATATTACATATATCTATATATTTATTTCATTATCTATCTTATCATACATTTTACTTGTGGAAATGCCAGAATTTGGTTTTGTAACAAAATCTTCAAATATAAAGATGCATTTAACACAAATTTAGCGATTAAAACAATGCACCATTATGTGTAAACCAATGTTTTTTTAAAAACTAGTTACTAAATACAGTATTTACTGAACAGATGGGGAAAAGTTACTATTTTCCCACAGAAATACACATTAAAACTGATGTTATTCATGACTTGCAACGGTCAAATGAACTGTTAAAAAAAAATTCAACTTTCTATGAATGTCAAAAAGCTTTGATTTTTGTCTCAAATTTTCTCAGCAAAATAATACTACACAATGCTGCTATTGAACATTGATGACATTTCAGTTTAAGATGTACTCCGGTAGGTACTTTGAACAACAGCCTGGAGGCACTGATTCTTCCTAATGAGTGATGCTGTGACTCACAGCTATCTAAACCCATAATGTATTCATACAGATTCCCTGTTGGGTACAACTATATAATACTAGCACATCAACAAATTTAACTTATGGTTAAGCATATAATAAATAATTATATTTATAAATACATAAAAGATATAATATTAAATAATGTTAATAATAAATATTAATGATAATTTTTGTAATATTTTATTATTTGATTTTTACAAGGTGGGATAGGATAACATGTGTAAAAAGTTGTTCATCTTCCCTCATTGTGTTTTTGTTAGTTGTAGAAAAATATACACTTTTATAAATTTTGATCATAGATTGTGTCATATCATCAATGTGGAATGGAGATTGTTGTTTCGAAGATAAAAAACTTTCTTTTTGATAAAACATTTTTCTGTCTAAAGGCTGTTTAGGACAAGTAAGTCGAAAAGATGAAATAAGTACTCAGGTGAAAACGCCTTATAGAAAATATCTAAAAACCTTAATTGATATTGAATAATATTATGCTCAAATTGAGAACAAATCTAAATGGTTGAATGTGTTACAAATACTTAACATGTTTGGCTAGAATTTGGAAGACAGAATTCAAAAATAGCAATAATCTCTCTGTTTTCACTGTGAGTATCCTTCAGAACAAGCAAATCCCAACAATATTCATTTGACATAAATATAATCAACAAAGATTTATGTAATATTGCACTGACTCAGTAGCCATGTTACTTTTCGATCGACGAAACTAAACAATTAACTTTTTGTCTTTTAAAATGTTGCCAAGTTTGTTGACAAAGTGTACCTTGTCAGCGGTAATAATGAACAGTATTTCTCATCATCAATGTTTTCCCCCAGAAACGTCAGGCAAATTACCCAGTGCCGTAGCGGGAGAATGGTTTGGTTACTATGGTAACTAGCATTCATCCACACAAACTCCGCTCAGCCAGCGTACACTATAACAACCACATGTATATAATAATTGCACTAGACCATGCATTGATATACACATACAAGTGGAATATAAAAGCAAGGTGTTATAGAAGATGAAAAAAACTTTTTCTTCAATGGAGTCAATCCAATCATAATTTATCAACAATGATAAATTCAAGGGAAACTTTGAAGAATCCAGAAAAAATGAAATGTTTAACAATACTGCATAGAAAAAAATAAAACTTTTTTTCATAGCAATTAATTGTTGCATAGAAAATGTTCATTCAATCAATTACCAGTTGACTTTCCATGTTTCAAGTATAACCGGTACACATAACTAAGTATCAACACTATTTGTTCAAATGCTCAAAATATAAATTAAAATTCTGTTAAAAATAATAAGGACAATTTAAATTAACATGATACGATTACCTCATATGTACTCCTCGAAGTAAAGAGTACGGACACAAAAAATGATCAACATGCTAATAAGGTGACAAACTGAACAGGTTTGAAATTAAAAGAAATGAGAGGCATACATACTTAAAAAATAACTTAAATATTGCGATACACTACATATTAAACATATATAATATAGATTTAAATACATGATCATTGTTATAAATTACATGTACATAATAATAATCATCATAATATTAATAAATAGTTTGACCGGAATTTTATTTACAAACATTATTAAATATTTTTTCTTTCTGATTTTCTTAATAAACAATCATATTTAAAAATCACTACTCCAATGAACATTATTACTGAAATATGCCACCTTTTTCATATTCATTGGCCGTCAACAACGATAATTTATTGCTCATTAGCTACTAAAACATCAATCGTATGAAAATCCATCATCATAGTATCTATTCCACATTTGTTCCCCAATTTTCTTTGAGCCTCGTAATAAAAAGACTCGCACAAGACACTTGTTCGTATAAAAATATGAAAGATTATAAATGCTGCTGCATAAAACCCAATGTACGCAGCTAGAACAATACAATATTGTACATGTATATAAAAACTATTTCATCATATTCCAACTACGCTGATATGGATGTCTTTTGTGCTTGGTGGAATCTTCTCTTCACAAAATAAACGTACTTTGACAGCAATAGAACAATGATATAGTGACGCATAATGCATACCCTAAAAATGCAACCCTTAAAACACATATCTATGGAGCAATGTTTTTTTCATTAATATACTGGATGAGCTTCACATGTCAGTTTCTGATGAATCAATTTGAATGAAATCTGCCCTGAGAGTGATCTGATAAAATCCCGAAATTCAAAGATGATCCATGTTTCTCAAAAAAATGTCATGGATTGTTAAGTGACATAATAGAGAGAAGCTTGTGAACTGTGTAAATTGTCTAATTCATATAGGCCTACATATCAAATAGATATTAAAGATAAATGACAAACTTTTCCAGAAAACACGATGTATAACTTGACACTAACTGATAATGAAAATAAAAACTTGAAACAAAGAAAGAATTATTCATAAATTTTTTCTGACCAGTAATAAACAAGGTGAATGACTTGCGTCACAAAACTAACAAAATGCTGCGCAAATTCAGTAGTGCGTAGAGTGAACCAATCCCTTGAGATCGATGATGATTTTACGTATAATTGTAAGAATATTGATTAAATGCTGAATGAGAGGCGGACTTGAGTATAGAAAATTTGGTTCAAAATCCTACACATATACAAACATATTACTAATACAGGCGTTATGTAGGCCAGTGTTGGCTGATACCGATAATAGCACAAAAACATGTAGGCTTCCTCTGTGAATCAGCAGCAATGCTACATACAGACAGCATGGTGGTGGTGTATACACAAAAATATGTTCAGTACAGTCCCAAGTTTTCAGTGACAAACAGTTTGAAAAATCTTTTAATAAATTTGAACAATCAGTCATAATAATGCTGAGCAGCTATTAATGGAACAAAGAAAAAGTGAGGGACGCAAAAGAACAGACTTGTTGAGGACAGGGTTAGTGTGTACCTTCTATCTGAACTTTTCAGTTCAATGGATGACAATATCGTCTAACCCTTTGTAGTGAGGTTCACGAGAGTCAGACAATGAATAAAGGCACAATCTCAGACAAAAAAGTACACCATATCTTTCACCTGTGGAGACTGGCTAAAAATGAGCGTGACACGAGCCAGGCACAAGCTCAACTAGCTTGAGTCCCTCATTCCCCAGATGTCATGGAAAACTTCATTAATGTAAATGATTTGAGATAGCCCGTGTTCAGTATAGATGCTGAATAGCTCCAGAAAAAAAGAGTGATCCATGCTATACAATACAGGGTGTAACCCATGTCCACTAATAAAAAAAATGGTCCCATAACTCACATAGGCAGATTTCATTCAAAGTTTGATGCAGAATATTAAACTGTCCCAACAATTAACTATGAAAAATTTTACACATTTTGTAAAAAATATCATCTCATCCATTAGATATAATCAAGTATAAAATGCAGCCACAATTTGTTTATCCGCTTGCCTTTTTATGTCAACAAACAATATAATTCAATGTAGAGATTTAGTCGCATTTACTTACTGAATTTTGAACTGAAATTGAAGCCAAAAGAGTGCTTTACTTTTCTTATTCAATCTGTAAACAATAAATGAACTTGGAATATTACAAGATGATTTGATAAACAATTGAAACACATTTCTGGCTTTTATATTAACATCAATTTATAGAAACTCATCAAAACGTATTCAACAATTCTTCAAAATTTCAAATATTAGATTTTTCTCAATCTTTATACAAGTCATATATTCATCATGGAACAATTGAATGCTTTCCTTCATTATAAAAAACATGAATCCAACTTTCATTCACTCACACATCACTAATACATATACAAAATTGGTGGATTATCTTTGGTATTTTATCTGTTTTTGACTGACCATTTGGTTGACCATTCATAGATGGTAAATATCAAGTACAATCAATGTAATGCCAATATAATTCATTGCAAGTACTGGGGTATACAAAAATTAACTCCCACCCCAAAACCCCTGCAAACATGGCAACATTTCATGGGTGAATCGGCCCTGGTGATGTAGGCTAGAAGTATTAATAGTTCAGCAATATGGTGCGAGGCCAGACAGAATTTAATAACAGCAGTTCTTCAAAAACATTTCAAACACACAGCAGTGTAAAAGCAGTTTTTTGAAATGTTGAAGACTATTGACATTAAGAATAAACTATCTATGCCTTTTCTCATTTCCCACAAATAATGCGGAATTTCCGCAGTTCACCTTTTATGGTTGAAAAAACCATTAATGAAAAAGTCGTGGACCGTCAATTAGCAAAATGCTGTGAAATAAATAAAAATCCATGAAAAAATGTCTCAATAATAGATTTTGGTATAAAACATTATTAAAATTTCAGCTAGAGGAAGCGTTTTGTCAAATGCCGATGAGGACTTGCATGATATGGTCTAGATCGTCAGATAGTAGATCACCGCGACAGCTAACACCAGAGTTTGAATATGAATATGTATCATTTGTTGGAAAGGCGTGCATCAGTTCATCTGCGCTGAGAGGAGTAAGTTTAGACGTCAATGGTGAAAATAAGTCTTCATACATCGTAACGTCAGGCACGGATGGATCAGAATCGACGTCACCGAATAGTTCGTCTACACGTTCCACCGAAGTAGGTGACGACAATGGCGCACATTCATTCGTATAAAAATCACCAGTATTATAATTACTATTAGATAAATAGTCCCATACTGATGTCGGCCAACGTATTTTACTACTATAACTTACATTACTGTTTATATCAATACTATTACTAGTACTTGTTTCTAGCTGTAACAGGTCTTTGTTCGATTCACTAAGTTTTTCAGTTCTGTTGCATGTCAGAGGAGTACTTTGATCGGTAGGCTCAATGACGGCGAGTTTTGATTCGGGCCGAACAACAACGGTAGTATTTTGAGTTTGGTCACCAGACGGTGGTGGATCTAGTGTTGATGCTTCGGATTCAATCGATGGTAACAAACTGGGAGTATTAGATTTACTCAACGAAATACCTTCACGGTGAAGTTCACCTTCAATGAATTTGAGCGTGTTGAATATTAGTACCGAACGCAACAGGGACGGCTCGACTTTTTTCGTTGGCAAAGTCCGTAACTTACACATGGATATATTAAGGATGGACTGACGTTGTTCGTGGTATGGTAGATCATATAGATCGACATCATCAAGCTTTCGCTTTACTCCAAACTGTACCGGACCCAACATCTCGTAACTGCAACAAAAGAAAATACAATATATCATCAAAATATGCTCTCATTACTTACTGGTCGTTGTATAATCTAGTATGACACATTTGGAATTAACACATACAGCTTTTATTTCTTCAGATATTAGATGCTTACACTAGCTAGAAAAAGGCTATATTTCTGACTAAAAAACATACGGGGAATTTGTTGTTGGAAAGTCCAAAATGATTCAAAATCATCATGATGAGTCAAGTGATGAAAATGATTATTTTGTAACAAATAAGGAAGTTTTGAAAGAAAACCATGTGAGTGGGAGAGCTATAAAACATCAACAAAAAATCAACAGCAAACTTTTTTCCTGGGATATTTACTGATTTGAGATAAGAAAAGTCCAGTCAGTTACCCTGTATGAGAAGATTCACTTGAAAAGGTACCAAAACTTTTTGGTAGCCACTAACTATGACCGAAACAATATATTCCGCACTACTGATGATAACATCCCCTTGACAACCAATTTTTGTAATGTGCAAATTCTGATGAAGTATACCGATAGTGAACAAATGAGAGGGACTACGGTGTAGCATTATTATAGATTTTTCTACTAACGCCGTTGTCGCTATGTATGACGACAATCATCTCTCAGTGTATACGCGAACAGGTTCTATTGAAACATTTCTATGACGTATACACCCTCCACTATTATAACTATATGCAATCCCATTCTAAAAAAATTACTACACTCAATTTTTACTTCCTATTTTCCATCAACAACGTCATTCATCAATTCAAACCCAAGAGAACCATCCTGTAAACTATTTTTTACTAAATCATTGTTGAATAATCTTCAGTTAAACCTCAAGTCAGTTATATCTAATACTAACCACACTATATTAAATTCTAATCAAATTTTTAAAATCAGGAATTAAATCATATTCTATATCCGTTTACTACACTAATAAATTCATTACACTAAATTATCACATCTGGAGAGTTATAATACAAAAATCATTTTCAAAGCTCTTAAGTGATTCTACTACAGAATAGAAGACATAGCGTGAATTAGAGATTTCTACCATAAGACATACTTGGACGAGTATTATGTTTCATGCTACACATCTCCTTGACTAACAACCTCTTAGAAATATACCACTTCTTCAATTTCTATAAAAGAACTTCAACTCAGTCCTTTTATACAATTCAATGTTTTTTTAAACGT
>JAYMFW010192355.1:0-14888 GCA_036785005.1 Tubulanus punctatus
GAAGTTTCAAGTAAATCCGTTAAGAAGTGAAGGAGGACTATGCCTTTTGGAGGTTTTCTGTTTGAAAGCCCGTAGAATGATAAGCACGCCAATAAAGCGTGAAAAGCAGAAACTCTAATGATAAAGTCATAACGAAATCAAGAAACGCTGTCAGTCATCGCATGTACTTACTTATAAGAGAAATACATACTGCATATAAATAAAACAGGGATTTTTACTTTATTATGGGTTATGGGATTAAAGTGTTGTTGTTACTTCATTTGGTGACGTATATGTTTCGCTTGTACAGTAAACACGTTTAGAAAGCACAATTCTATCAAATTATGACGTACTCGAGCGTGTTAAATTTTCAAATAACATCGGCCACAAGAAAAATTGAAATAAAAAAGATTGTTGGCGGAATTGCCGATTTTACGTTTTTCCAATTATTTTTGTGGCTCGAATCAGCCACCATAGTATTCGCTTCGCATTTAGAATATTTGCTAAAGCCATTGTAGTCCCGATGAAAGCAAAGCATAACTTGCTAACTTGATGAAATTGAATATCATTGCGCGCTTCCACCATTTAATTTTGACTTTTAATCTTTTTGATGACGAGTGAATAGAGTGATTTTGGGAACGTTTAATCAATCAACTACTATTTTAGTTCATTCGGGGAACTCGAGTTTCGGTTGCTTCAGCCGCCTTGGTCACTCATCTCATTTGTCGATAGGGAAATTTTTCGTTATTTTAGAATGTGTTAAAAGATCGTCTACGATGATTTGTCTTTATTGGTGACTTATCTTGAAATTCTTATCCTAATTTTAGGAGTATGAAAGCTTGGTATGAAGAGGTGCAATATTATCATTATTCATCGGTTTATTGCAGTAAAACACCGTGCGGACATTATACACAAGTACGTGTTACAACAATTCCTACATTATTTCTTACGAAAAAATCCATTATTTAATAAGTCGAGTAAATCCTAACTAATATTTTCACTATATTCTTATCGCTCAAGAGTATGAGAAAATTATTTGTTTTTAAATGATCTTTCAGTTCTTTCGATATAAACCATCCACGTAATTAAGTTGAAATTCTAGGATATAAGTGACGATGGCACTAGTCTCACGTATTCCTTGTCAATGAAAGATTCGATCAAAACCACCAATAAAGCATGAAATTCTTAACTCATGTTTATATTTCCTCGTGTCTATAGTTGGTATGGTGGAATGCTGGATTAGTTGGCTGTGGTTACGATGACTGTAAAGGAAGACGTGATATGACGACCTTGTACTGTGATTACGCACCAGGGTACGTGTGTCCAAGGATTATCAGTGCTTCGAACGCATATTACTTGCAATTTCCGCAAAACTGGAAAATTGATATAAAAATATAGCGGCTACTTATCCCCAAGACCTAGAACAAGATAAGCTCAAAATGATACCTCGAGGTTTTGGACCTGTTGGTATATTAACTTTTTTCTATAATATCCGGTCCAGAATTTATTTTTTCGCAGGTAAAAAAGAATTGCCAGATACGATTTTCGCTTCATCAATATTTTTCCCGTTCTTTCCAGTGGTAATGTAATGATTGTGGGGAAAAACAAACTAGAAAAACCATATATTGAAGGAACGCCGTGTAGTAAATGCCCGGATGGATATGGATTTTGTATGGGCGGTGCACTTTGTGGTAAATATTCCATAATATTTTCATAAAATCTTAGTTTCACGTATCTTTTATCAATCTTAATTATATCATAAGTAATCATCCGATTATATAATAAGTTGGGTTTTTTCTATGTTTTATGTAGCCTCAGCGAGAGCGTGTCGGACATCAAAGACAGGATGCCGTAAGTTTCAATAGCCGTGTGTTCAACACTGGAGTCTTATTTCGCCTCAACGCGCCTCACTATACCGACACCTGTTTTGATATCGGGTTAAATAAAAAACGGATTACCTATCGCTTACTAAAATACCATATGCAATTAATGGTGCGTTTTCTTCAACGCACCAAGTGGGACAAAGCGTTTTGCATCGCGACGGTGACGTATATGAGTGCGAAACGCTGTGTTCCATTTTTGGTGCGTTGAAGAAAACGCACGCATCAAACAAACGCAGCAAAAATCGCATATGGTGTGACCCTAATTTTGCCATCAAAATAATTTACTTCCTTTCCCTTTACTACGGTTTAATCATTTACCTACGGTTCATAAAAGTTCCGTCTTATTTCTCAAAACAATAATCAAATCTTGTGAAACTCTAGTCTGTTTGAAAAATCAGCATCTTAAACACATTCTAATCCAACCTTATGACTTCACATAAAAACTTTTTCCAGAATGTGGTATAACCTCATGTGAAAATAATGGAGTTTTAGACACCGCAAATTGTAGATGTAAATGTTCAGCTGGGTGGCAGGGCAATCGATGTGAAAGTAAGTTACAGCAAAATTTTGTGAATTTTCAATCTAAAACCACTTTCAGCATTTTGATATTCCATTTATTTTCAAATTTTAGAACCTTGTGAAGATAAGATTAATTACTGTGATCAATATACACATGAGTGTACGTGGGACGCCAACATGTGGTTATGGATGGGACAGAGTTGTCAAAAAACTTGTAAAAAATGCGGTAAGGAATGGAGAAACGACTGTCACACTCGAAATTGAGAGATATAAGGCGAAATTTTCAGAAAAGCAAATATCGTAAATGTATATGAATACCCTATTTTGCGCATTTACAAATTTGCGATTTCGAAACCATATACCGTATACGGTACACTTATCTCACTGGGACTCGAACTCGAATACCGTACATAGGGTATTCGAGTCGAGAGTAGAATACCATCGGTGTACACCGACTTCAAGATGGCGGACAAAATAGTGTTATTCATCGCGGCCATCTTTGTTCTCCACATTGACCTTGGTGGCATGTTTATCGAGCTGGAGAGTACAGTATTCAAATCTGAATACATTCTGATAAATTCGCCTCTAGAGATCTATTTGAAGTTAACGAGGAATCGAATTCTATTTGTGGGCGAATATCGATGCAGTTCCTATTTTATTATGCAATGCAATTGGATCGGAAAAATTGACCTGAATATTAGTTTTTGAATTATTTGAATTTGATTCTTGTTACTATTCAACTGTGGCTATTTTGTAGGACCAGTGAAAGATGGCAATAAGTCAAACAGAAATGGAATCAAGACGAATGTCATCAAATATGCCGGTATTTCTCAAATGATACACTACTTCTCCGCACCATCATAAACTCATTATTTCATCTTTTAAAATCCGTACATCGATTGAAGGGAAAATCAACAGTGGTTAGGCAGAGGGTTAAAGTGGAATGATTGAAATGGATGATATTTTATTTCTAAAAGATTACAGGCGTTGATTTTCCTCGACATCATATTCTACAAAAAAGACAACATCATTAATCCAATAATTCTTTAAAGATTTCACAGGACTTACTGGAGTTACTTTTTGTTGAATTTGTAGTAGCTGGAACTGGAAAACCAACTGATAACAACAACAACAACAACAACGACAACGACAACGATAATGATAATAAACGTAAGGCACTTTATTTCAGTCCCGTTAGGATTCATTTGAATCATTGAAAGAAATTGAAGACTTTGAAACTGTGTTGATGCAGGGCTAACGCTCATTGTAAATATTCCGAATGTGTTGCAGCTGCGCAGACTTGCAAGAATACTTATTCAAACAGTAAGAAATGTGACGAGTGGGCACATAATGGCGAATGCAAGAAAAACCCGTCATGGATGAAAGCAAATTGTGCTAAATCGTGTAAAGCATGTAAAACCGACGACAACAGTAAGTCTAATTAACTTATTCAAAAAATAGCTTATTATGATATCAATGATGATATTTCTGTTAGCTTTTACTTAGTAGTAAACACTTATTTTTGTTCATATGGCCTAATATTTCATCTTCCTCTTATCAATATACTGAAAAAAATACATGAAAGCCAACATATATCAAAAGATTTGTGAAATGTTGGGTGTCATTATTGAAATCTCGTTGTGTGTTTCTAAACTCCTACACATTTACGTGATCCTTGACAATGCTTTGAATTTGTATTTTTGCTATTCGATGTCTATCATTTAATCTAAAGCTTTCAATTGAGTTCCAAGGCACGGTTTAATAAAGTTCAAGAAACGGTTGCCAGTCGATTTTTGTTCAGTTATTTCTACGATTTGCGTTTTAGCTGCACACACTTGCAATAATGCGTATTCAAACAGTAAGCAATGTGACGAATGGGCGAATGATGATCAATGCAATAAAAACCCGTCGTGGATGAAAACAAACTGTGCTAAATCGTGTAAAGCATGTAAAACTGATGACAACAGTAAGACTAATTAACTAATTCGTGTATATTAATCCAAGCAAAATAGTAATATCCAAACGGATGTTATATTAACGGCTGTGTTGTAATACTTACGATTTCTTGCGAATCAATCCGTGGACAACCGTAAGACAATTTTGAAAAATTTACCTCTCCTTTCATGGATCTTTAAGAGTATCTACGAGTTTTGGTGAGGTGTTTATGGTTGTCAGCGAGTTATTTACGGATGCTTGCGATTGACGATTTGTCGAACCGTAGGAACTCGTAAGAAAGATCTGTGCATATGTGAAGGTGGCATAAACTGGGGTCTTAGTATGAGTCGAACACTTACTTGATACGCTTCCTTGTCAATTCTTTTTATTTGAATTTTTGCTATTCAACACTATCTCTATTACAATATTTAAAAATTTTTATCCCCAGTTATAAAATCGGATCTATTCCGAAGTTGACCAAAGAATTCAGTTTTTTTTCTGATTTACGTTTTAGCTTCACAGACTTGCAAGAATGCGTATTCAAACGATAAGCAATGTGACGAATGGGCAAATAATGATCAATGCAATAAAAACCCATCGTGGATGAAAACAAACTGTGCTAAATCGTGTAAAGCATGTAAAACTGATGATAAGTCGAACAGTAAGGAGTCACTGTTTAAAGTTACAAACAGCTATCCGATAACTATTAACTAGTGTTCAATAACTATATCCCAAATAATCAGAAATAAGCTGAATACTGTATTACCAAACATTCTGAGACAGAAAATTAAAAGCTATTCCCATTTCATGAAAAAATTAATTGTGTATTTTTTGCAACCCATCCACTCTTGTGTTATTTTGCTTCGCTTTAATTGTGTACTTATTCCCTTTTTTAACTTTTTCGATCATTTTTTGGCAATTTTCCTGACTTTGCCCAAAGGGAAAATATGACCTCTCGATTTCTATCCATTTTTTTCAGGTTGCAAAGACATTCACGACTCATCAGCATGTTCGGCGTGGGCAAAGACGGGTGAATGTGACAACAACCCGTCGTGGATGAGAAAAAACTGTGCATCGTCCTGCAAATCGTGCTGAACTGATTAATGACGTCATTTTGTCATAACCATTCAATAAACACTATATCCGTGTTGAGACGATAATATATATGTAATCCCACAATAAAGATGAAAAAAGTCCAAAAGTGATTTTGATACTCCTGAAGATGACTATTAGGATATAGTCGAAACGTTGAAATAAAACTACTCGTCAAAATCACTTTTGGACTTTTTTCATCTTGTCATTTTGTCATATTTGATGCAATCTGTGAAATGTCATTAAAATATGTTGAAAATATAAAGACAACAAAGAGATATGTAATTCGTGAAGATATTAATCATAAGATATATGTAACACTCTACCTATTCAGCTGTGTTGTAGCAGGGAGTATAACAACTCCTTGGTTGTAGTTAACTTGAAAAGTTGACATGAAAAGGTATTCTCAAATGGAATAGGGCATAGAAGCGAATTAAAATTGTTCCCCCAAAATACCATTTGTGTTTGTTGTTTTTTAATTATTCTCTCAACATTGATACATTATTATATGTTGTTGAAAATCCCACAATGTAAATTTGGCTAACACATTTCTTCTTAATTCGTCACAACGTTGTATCATTTTGATGAATTTTCGACAATACATTATAATGATATTTCAATGGGCTAAATTTCCAATCAAATTAAACTTTCAAAATTCGGATTATACTAAATAACAAGAACATACATTGACACGGGCCTCAAATATAACCCTTGCATCTTAGTCACACTGCAATTACTTTCTCAATTATTCACTTTTGTTGGTTAATGTCGAGGTGAGACGATAGGTATAATGCATTCCAGAAATTTCCATTTATCAAAGTGTCCATTCATCTCTTATTAGTCTCATTCCGATCAAAAGATCACAAAAATATTAAAGCACAGTTGTTATTTTCATCCACAATTTTTTTTGGTCTGAGATGAAAGTAAATCAGTTTGTATTATGGAATTATTTCCGCGGGTTTTAAATCATCATTAGTTTAAAAAATGATATGATTCTCAGTATGGAAACCAGACATTTGCCCAGTCTCCTGTAGTTAATGGAATATAGTCTATGACTGATTTATTCCGACAGATATCGTCCGTGTCGTGATTCCTCGTGTTTACCTACGGAACCTGTGTGATGGCTCAGTTGATCTGCGGCGGAATCGTTGTTTTTCTTGTCGACTCAATGATTTTCAATAATCATATTTTTGTCGGATTGAGAATTATTAATAGCTATAAGAATTTCTTTCATTTCCATAAAAATCAGTTATGAAATCATCTGACAAATTATTCAGTTGATTTAATTAATTTAATTACAATTAACTGACCCATAGCCTAGCTGATGGCTACTCACATAACAAGTTAGACGAGTGTTTTTTTCTAAATCTTAGGTATATTTCTGTTAAACATGAAACTGTATCACAGCTAGGCTATTCGTCTGTGGTTTATTAAATCGGCCCTACCACAAGGATGAGTTCACCACGTGTAAATTCGGGCATCCTCTTACCCGTGAAACGTGATCCGTGTAGTTTCGTGAAAATCGATATTTAGAGAACAAATCAAGTGCTGTGCTTTCATCTATTTGATGTCGATATCTTCAAAAACAAAATCTTGACTGCCTGGTCATTTTCTGAAAATGCAATCAGCCTTGAAAATGAGAAACAAGGTATCTTTTTTTCATTTGAGATTTAAGTTAAATGATCTCATGAAAATAACGGTTCTAAGATATGATTAACCCCTGTGAACAATCTGGCGGCGGGCGCATGTTGATGACAACTTTTGACGAGAGAGCTCACATTTTGTGTTACATCACGTCTCATATTGTCGGTAAAACAATTTATAAATCAGTTGACTTCCATCGATCATTCTGTGACTTCCACGTCTCTGACACAACCAGAAATTTATCTCAATCAATGATATGCAAATCTAGACGCGGGGAACTGGCTTTTTTAAACCAGAAGAGATCAGTCGTTGGTTGTCAAGCAGCTTTCAGATGTCAGGTATTCTAAATTTGAGGGCCATGGCAAACTGGCGAAATGGCAAACGTTTCGTGTTAGTTCTTTTATGGACAGTTCTTCCGACTGTTTTGGATTGTACTAACGTCGATGAAATACATTATAAACGAATAACAGATCGGAGTAAGATATTGTGTGGTTTATTGTACAAAACAACTGAAGTAACTAAACTTTATTGCGCTCACCTATGTAAGACTTATTACTCGCCTTGTTCGGATTTTGTCTTGACGACGAATCATGGAATACAGACTTGTTATTTGTGCGATAGATACGGGACTTCTTTCAATATGGTCAATATAGCCGGAGCTCAAGCTTATGGGTTACCATTTGGTAGGTGGATCTTAAAAATCATTTCATTTCCAAGATTCATGATCCTATATCATTTCTATTTAAATGTTCCAATTTATTTCCTTAATTTCCTTTTAACATTTTTAATAAGTGGTTACCTTTTACGACTTGATATCTTACTCATTTTATGACATCTTATCATGCACCCATCCAAATGATTGCATATGCCTAATCACATAAATCTCTTGATTTTACTAATCGAAGTGAACTGGCCTGTCGGAAAATATGGTTTACCAAAATCGCTAAATGGATGCCCCAGTACTGCGAGTGACGGATTTACTTGGAATGAAGGTTGGAACAAACAATTCGGACATAACATCTACAACGATTTCAACTACGCCAGTTCGCCTTCACATTGGCCGCCGAATCATGTCGAATGGAACTGGACAAACCAAACTTACTGTATGAAACTGACAGAAAACGCTCCAAACAGCGCCCCCAAGTGGCCAGATGGTAGATACTGTATATTCAGAACAGGAGGGTCGTGTCCAGGTGATATTCGATGTGGTGAAGTAACACTATTAATTTTCAGCAAATCAAGAATTTTCTTCTCTTTGGTGAAAGATTAGCCTTTACTGTCAACCACCATTAGTTCCTAGATTTTAAAACTTGTGGTCGATCCGGAATTTTGTTGCGGGCACTTTGAAAAACACATAACACTCATTGCCCCTTTCAGAATTATGCTGGATCTTTTACATTCACTACTCCTTGTCCGCCAAGCAGGTCAATATCTATCTCGTTATCTATTTCAGTCGGTATGGATGGAGGTCACATATTTTTTGATGACGACGACAAACTTTCGAAAATAAAAGGTCAACACGGAGGAGCCGTGCCTGATGAAGTGAACAATCGTTGGTACAATGTCGAGTTGTATTTCTGCTGCAAAAACACCGGCATATTAAACGATCCTATAGATTTACCGTACACCAAACCCTTCTATCTGTTCAGAAAAGATGCAGCTGGATGCCAAAAGGTCAGGGGTATGGATGTTATAGAGGAGTTTATTCATTATAACACACACGATGGTACCGGAACTGCCAATACTGATGAATCGTCTGGAAGCATTCCGTACACGTCAACACTACCAACAGGTATAACAGCTTGGGAAATTCATTATTGTTACTATCTACCAATTTAAGCAAATCGTCTCTTAGCCATTGTTTTGGTAATATTAATCGAAAATAAAGAAATCCAAGCAATCAAAACCAAATGCACGATATTGTATTTTCCGCGGGTAAAGACGGATGCGTCGTGTCCTTTTAGCGTGTATCGTTTTGCTTCTTGAGGACGAAGAAACAAAGGGCCTTAAAACGGACGGGATTGTCTGCCATGTCCTTTTGCGACAATATATTCGAGAAGCCAGGCGTCTCTTTACACGCGATCAAATGTCAATAAGAGTCCTTGATCGGCAGATGGCGACACATTCGGACTTATAACAACGACTAAATTCTCTGAGCCATCAATATACGATACTTTATTAATAGATGGCGCTCAAAATCATTACTACAGATACGAACGTAATAACAGAAATTGCAGGTAATCACTGTAATCACCCATCTTAACATCACAATGAAGAAACGTACACAGTAATCGCCTTTGAATTGGATATACCGATGATTGAAACCCGATTCGGGTCTTTTCTCTCCACAGGACCTCACGGTCACGTCTTCACCGAAAACGTGTCTTACAATAAATACATTAGCGAAATGAGAGCATATCTTCCGCTTCATTGGTGTCGGTGTCTTAGTAATTGCTTCTCGGCTCATGTAACATTGTATAAACGTCCCCATCACTATCTGCTGGATAAAATAATCCTTCCGAAATTAATTTCTAAATCTCCATTAACGAGGAAACATTTTCTAAAAGTAGCCATTATGCCACAATTCTTCCGGTGTTCAAATAACCGTAGAATATCATTTCGAGATATCTCATCATACATCTCATCAAATAATTCTACTGTTACTTATTGGTTCCATATACAAATTTAATCTTTCCATCTAGTTTTTACAACATCAGCCGTCTGTATACAATAAAATGATTGAGGTAAAAAAAGTAGTGTTTAGAATATTGCCAATTCTGTTTTACAGCTCTAACAACAAATCTTACAAAAATTTAACAACGGCATTTTATGATTTAAAATATTTTTTCTGTCATTAGTCGAATCCTTGCCGAATGAAATTGTAAGCTTAATTCCTTTTTTATATCGATAAAGGTAATTTTTAAGTAGTAGCTTGTAACACGGAAATATCCTTTTAACGGCAACATTTTCACTACAAAGAAGCCGCCTTTCATGCGTCGAATTAAAGATTGATCAAATTTATCGGATATCAAGTTCTGATGTTATCAAATCTTCATTCGGGTCGATAAGAGGTGATATTTAAAGCGATTAGATATCAATTTTTGACTTGAAACGAAAATTATTTCGGTGTGAAATTCTTTGAAATTGAATCCATGCAACTTCGACTCAATTTTTCTGGTCGTTATTGTTTTGAAGGCGATCTGTTTTACTCATCGATAGTCACCACTGAATCGGCGATAGTAACAGAACTAACTGCGAACTAGAGATCGGTTACAAATAGTACCTTGTATTCAATACCCGACCCCGAACTTGACGACATCCGAAAGAATTGTCTCGATATTCGGTTACAGTTAAATATCTATTACCTATTAAATTGTCTCCCATACAGAGATATCACCGATGATCCCGTGACAGAATCACGGGCGCAAATTGTGAAATCGTTACTTCTCGCTTTGTTACAACAACTCGAGGCGGTTTGATTTTTAAACAAAAAACGGCTTCAGGCTTCGCGAGAACGCTGATGAAATTCAATAGACGATTTACTGAAGTAATTCTGACTGCAGTTGCCGCTGAAACACAAAATGTTGCCTTCATACCGGAGTCGACGTATTTATCTTTTATAACTCGATACTTTCAGTTCCGACAGTAACCGATGGCTAAATGGCAATAACTAAAATCGATCGTTTCGTTTTGATGGAAGTCACGCGAAATCTAATCTCAAATCGAAGCTATCTGAACCTGACCGTTAACTAGCAAGACTCTCTACGGTATCGTATTCAATTCGTGGTAATATTACGTCTTCGCCGAGTATAGAGAGATTACTTAAAAATTGATTATTTATTCAAACAAAAATTTTACTCCGTAGAAAACAGATTTTTCCAATTTTATTTAATTTTCAGTTCTGAATCTCATCCGACATATGGGAACGTTAGGAAACCAGAGTTGTATTCAGCTTGGCATTTTTCCTAATGCAGAGTATGGAGGCGACATATTGGTGACTTTTCTCAGCGAGGAGTTCGTGCCACCAATTATCCCGCCAGATGGCACTGACAAGATTTTCATTGAAAATCTGAAGATGCACAAGGCAAAAACCAAATTCCTTCCTTGTTTCTCAATGATGGACGGGTCTCTGATAATTACCGTTGGAAATCATAAAGATAAATTCCGGGCAGCCGGAGGGTCTATATATATTGTCATAAAAAAGCTCTCGGTTAGACTGTTGAATAAAGCTTTGAAATTTGAGGTATTTTAAAGAAGATAACATTAAAAGTAGACTATTTAGACTAACAAGGAATAACTCTTTTTAGCCTAAACAATAAAATTAACTTTTTTTCTAAAAAAAATGTCTTAACTTCGTGTAAAAAATGCTGACAAAGCAAAATATTACGACATTCATGACTTGACGACGAAGACACAGGTCACGACAAAATGCCAAATATTATATTGAATCTTATCACATCAAAGGTAATGAATTAGCGTATATAGTATTTAGTATATGCACGCGTTGTTTGAGAACACTACAATAAAACAGTAGAGTAATTAGTAAAGTACGAACGAATAATAGTCACGATTTCGGCTAATTAGTTGCGTACACATTGTTGAATGATAAGGGAGGTGTGCTGAGAGTGTTTTACAACAAAACGTTCGTCAATCAGCTGTAACTTGTTCAGAGACTGACACACGAGATGTTTATAATCAGTCTAATTGACGTGAGTCTTTACCGCTGATGCCTGTCTCCTTCAGGGAAATGATGCAAAGACTCCACTCAGATTAGAGTATACCCATAATATTACACATATTCGCCGTCGATGTTTCAAAGAAAACCTATTTAGCCCTCATCACGTGTGCTTGTAGTCGATGTATTCAATGAAAGCCCGTTGTTAAGTTAAGAGGATTTCAATACACCGTTCACCTACTCCTATTTAATTGACGACGAGAGCTTTGTCGTGGCTACGAGTAAGAGAAAAGCCGACATGATTTATCCGAAACCAGTAGCTAATTAACTCTACCCTACAACGACCGGCAGTTGATGTAATAAAAAGCGGTGCGCTATCGGGTTGTCTGTTTTTTACACACGAACGTACGTGGAGCCGTACGGTGCCGCCCCCTATGATATCATATAATGACTGTGATCCCTAATCATCTCAAAATATTCATTAGCATAACATTTATCACAAAACTGTTTCATACGCGCTCTTGGGAAATGGAGGTAGATCTGAACAGGTTGACTCTATTTCGTGAAAGGATAAGTGAACGTGTGAGATTATTTATGAGATTATCTTGAAACCCCATTTACCTTGCCCAAGCCCGAAAGATGTGTCATTTCAGAATGGTTATGTACTGCTGCTGTATGAATACCCTTTTGACAGACGATATTACAGTCAAACCTCGTTAAATCGCCAACATCAGGACCAAGAAAATATCCGGTGTTAAGCGAGTTTGGCGTTATAAAGAGGTTTAAATTTTAAGGAAATGAACTGAAATTGGGAAATTTGTATTATGCAAAATGTTGGCGTTTCGAGTTTGGCATTTTAAAGGGGGGTGTTATAACGAGGTTTGACTGTACTTATTTGTGTTTACCTGAGAATGTTTACGTTCGATTTTCTTAAAAGATACATTTTCAAGATTCCAGAATAATATTTCTTCGTCAAGTTTTAAACCAAGCTTATACACCTGATATTCATGATAAATGTCCGTGAAATACCTCCGATAAATAACACATTTTGACGAACTTGGTCACATCCAGCGATATGGGATTTTTAAGTTTACTATTGAAAATTAGAAATCTAAAAATCTGAAAATATTCACTAGATTTTCATCCAAGTTAATGATGTAGGATACGTAGCTAGAAACTCAAGAAAAAAATAGTCAGAGGACAGCCTTCCACTCTTCAGTTGTTTCAGCAGGTAAGGCGTCAGTCATCAGACCATTAATACCGCGAGGCTGTTACTGTCAATGTTTGTCATGCGCTTTTTCATGCGTTATTCAAAGTGAAATCCCTGAGCGATTTAAGAGCTATATGAAATGCACAATCCATCAGTATTAGCGAGGTAGAGACGTTTACGAGGCTCTTGAGTCGACGGTTGAATTAGATACTATTTGAAAACCAACACCTATTCTGTCGTTCAGATTGACTTGATGGGGAAAACTTCGATAAAGAATTGTCAAATGTCCACAGGAGAATTACGAGGTATTTCAGGTTATTTCAGAAAATTATAGATATCATTTTGGTCGGTCTATCTTTTTCTCAGTCACCTAGAACATTTCTATTTTATTTTTCAAATTACGTTCATATACACTGTGCAAAAAAATTAGGTAACATACTCTGAATATAATTTCATCCGATAGTTGGCTCAACTTTATAAAGTCATATTTCAGCTAATATATTAGATAAATTCCTTCTGTAAAGTTTTATTAGTTGAATTACAAGTTGTCTGTTCAATAAAACTTTGAGAATATAGATTGCATGGCTTATTGTTTCAGAAATTGAGCATTAATGAGAACCCTTAATTTGGAAGAAATTCTCAATGGATTGAATTAACCATTCTTGATCAAAATTGACAAATCCGGATTTCTTCCTATTTACAGAGGTTAAGACAAAAGAGGGCGGCCTTTGGTGGACACTAAATTTGTTGTTCTGCTTGACATATTTTGAGAGATATAGAAGGTCAAAGTATGGGCATTTCGAATAAAAATGGGATTGTTGGCTCAAGTCATATCTCAGCTGATATATTAGATAAATTCATTCCGTAAAGTTGTATAAGTTGAATTACAAGTCGTCTGTTAAATAGAACTTTCAGAATAAAAATTTCATGGCTTGTTTCAGAAATTGAGCATTAATTGAGACCCCTTAATTTTGATAAATTTTATAATGGTTTGAATGAACCATTCCTTATCAAAATTGACATATTCGAATTTCTTCAAATATACAGAGATTAAGACAAAAGCATGTGGCAAATTGACGAATATCAAATTTGTTGTTCTGCTTGACTTATTTTGGGAGATATAGAAGGTCAAAGTTTGGGTTATATTGCCAACAAAAATTGGTCACATTTTCTATTGCGACATCATTGACGTATCGACATCATTTGGATCATCATGGAAATGTTATTTACGATTTTAACCCCTTTTTAGAGTGGTAACCGTCTGATGCATTGGCTTGTTGGAAATACCCTAACTTTGACCTTCTATATCCCCAAAATAGGTCAAGCAGAACAACAAATTTAGTGTCCGTCGAAGGCCACACGCCTCTGACTTAACTTTTGTAAATTTGAAAAAAATCGGATTCGTCAATTTTGAATAAGAATGGTTAATTCAAACTATTCAAAAATTCATGATAAATCAAGGGGTCTCATTAATGCTCATTTTCTGAAACAATAAGCCTCAAATTTTTATTCTCAAACTAGTATTCAACAAACCATTTATAAATCAACTAATAAAACTTTACAGAATGGATTTATCTAATATATTAGCCGAGATATGACTTCATAAAGTTGAGCCAACAATCTGATGAAATTCTATTCAGAGTATGTTACCTAACTTTTTTGCACAGTGTACAAGCTTAGATGGGTAAACTAAAGTAATATCAATACATCCTATAACATAGCAATTTGAGTAGTTGATATCGAGATAGCACTTCGGAAATAACTTTCGCCGATTGCCAGGAAGAAATGAATATACGCATTGAATCAGACAAAAAATCATATCTGACATCCGATGACAGAAATATGACCTGAGGTATTCTTCCCTCTGGAAAGAGTCATCGTTTCATTAAATGTTGCGCTCACGTCTTCAAGACAATGAAAATCATTCGAATGTTCACTATTTATCCTAAAA
>JAYMFW010192577.1:0-14874 GCA_036785005.1 Tubulanus punctatus
ATATAGTGTAAATCACTGTTTTTCTAATATTAAAAGGCCTTGTGCAAATTATATACCTTTCCGATACCGCCCGGATTGTATATTTTGTTTTTTCAGATAAAAATTTGATTTTATTACCTACCTCAAACTTATAATCTAAGAACTTCCTTTGTGACTCTAATTTACTTACCTGTTCTTTCCAATACCTAACCGGGTTTGTACCCGGGGTTGACTCAAGTGTTTTAACCATATCTCTACAATAATCCAACCTATCTAACATAAATCACCACCACTCTCTTTATTTAATTTATATCTCATGAACATATACATTGGTACCATTGACCCATTTATTAATATATGGTTTCTTTTAAGAGCCTGTGGAAACACCTCAAGTATAATAGGTTTTCTATCTTTCATCAATACATCCAGTATAGGTTTAAACTCCTCATGTTTTTCTAAATACTCAAATGCTTCATATCTTAAACAAATCTTGTCGTGTGGTCTTATTTTAATATTGGGATGTGTTGTATTTATTATGAAACCATCTGTATTAAAATGAATTATACCTTTTTTATCTTTACCATGTGTAACACCTTGAAATCCTACATTAACACTGTTCACATCATAGAAAATGTCATTGATTATATAAGGCCCATGGCCATCAATACCAGTTATAGTAGGTTTATTATTTAACTTCATCACATCATCATATGACTCATTATCCTTGAAAAATAACCAATCCCCTAATCTAAAATCTCTATACTTTCCCTGTGTATCTTGCTCATGATGAACTGGTCTTGGCATATACAGGTCTAATAATCTTTGAATGTTTCTATCTAATGTTGATTTATCATCTCCTACCCATTCACCAAGATATTCCTTTTTAAATCTATCTTCATCTAGTTGTTTCAATTCACCCGGATTAAACTTAAAAGTAGGAGGTATCAGAGCATTTTTCAATTTAGCATACTCACCATCTTTTAACATATAAGGGTAACTCCTACCATATAAGAATAGTTCATCTTTTGTCACTGTTTCTATCATGTTCAATGGTACAATCATTGGTTTATAGTGATTTTTATTACCAGTATCCTCTATAAATATCTCAATGAATTTTATAATCCTTTCCGGCTCCATTCCCCATTTATATTTCTTGTCCATCTTGTCCCCCTCCATTGTTAACCGCTTTAATAAAATTAATATTTCTATCATTTTGTGTTGATAAATTATAAAATCTTTCATACATTGACAAAAGGCCCCGGGTCATTCTATTCCGGGTCATAAGATTAGTTTCACCTATGATATGGGCCTTTTGGTTCTCTATTACTTGAGATAATTCATCAATGTTTAACTCCTCCATTTTAAGGTGTTTTACCTGCTTTTCCATTATTTACCTCTCCTCTTATTCTTGGGCTTTTTCTTCTTCCTAACCCTCTTCTTATATTCCTTCAATAGTACATTTACTTTCATGAAAGGTATATACTTATAATTCTTCTTGTGATAATCAAATACATTATACACACCACCATTTATTATAGATGGTGTGTACTGTGGCACTTTCATATCTTTTAAAATTCCAATATCTCCTATATTTAAACCTCTTTTATTTATTGTATTGTGGTTACCCACATACCCAACAACTACATATATTTTCATAATTAAAGGTCCTTATTTCTAGTTTGATTTAATGATTTTTGAAACTCCAATTCTAGTTTTTCAGATTCAGTTAGCTTTTCACCTTTATTAAGTTTGTTTTGGATGGCGTCAGACTCCGGTGACAGGTTTTTAATTGTCTTTGATGGGTTAGTGGTTGTCTTTTCCTTTAATTCTTTTCTAAGGGCCTTTATGGTGTTAAATTGTTTTTCATTTTTATTATTTGCAATTGTTAATTTTTCACCTTCTGCATTATATGAGTCTTGCCATGCTTTTATCTCTTTATCTTTATACTCAATAATTCCATTTAATCTAGTGTTTTCTTCTTCATGAGTTTTTACAGTTTTTTTCATAGTTTCATAATCAGACATTGATTCATTTACATCAATAACACCCGGATTAACTTTTTTAAGCTCAATTATTTCTTTTGTCTTATGGTCCAATTCTTTTTTATAATCGGATATATGACCGTTTTGCTGTTCTAATGTTTTACTATAAGATGTGTTTAGTGTCTTAGCTTGCTTCAATTCACCCTCTAACCTCTCTATTGTTTCCATTTTACTAGCATATCTTGCCACTATGATATCAAGTGTTAACCTAGTGTCCTCTAATTCAAATTTGCAACTCATTACTTTATACCCTCCTTTTTCTTAATAACTAATTCAACCTCATATTCAGATGTATTTATTTTATCTGATTTCAACTTTTCTAACAATGTTTTATAAAACATATCTAATATTTTACCACCGTGTTCTCTCTGTAAAGCATAATTACATTTTGTATATTTAACACAAGTGTAAAATAAATCAAGGCCTATCACCATGTTAGGTTCTTTTTCAATTACTGGTACATTAAAATCATTTATCATTTTCTGTTGAATTAAAACCAAGCAGTTATAGCATACGTTTTTACCTTCTATACTATGTACTACATTCAATGATGTACCACAAGACTCACAATGAACCTCTATTGTGTCGATACTTTTAACTTGGTCATTTTCTACCTCTATACTACCCAATGGAATTATACTCATTATTTAATAACCTCCCTTGCAATGTCCCAACACTTAGCACAATCGCTTGGTTGATAAGCACATACACACTCTGCGTTGTCTATTATATCCTTCGGGCATTTATGTTTTACGATCTCACTGTATTCTAATTTATGACCATATGTTTCATGATACAATTTTTCTACTCTCTCCATGTTTTAAAATACCCCCGGGATTAACATTGTAGCTGATAATAAACCTATTAAATTAATTGCTGTTATTGCTGTTATTGCTTTTGGTTCATAATTATCTATGTTCCACAACGATAATATGAATATTATTATATCAAACACTATTACAAACCTAATTATACCCTCATACATTGTTTTTTATCCTCCTGCTCTAAATACTCAGACATTGGAACCTCTTTAAATACATGTTTATCACAACCTATTGTATTCCATATTCTGAAACAATCTTTTTCTATCCCTTCAAAGTAACACCCGGAACATGTGTCTTTACCCATTGGAACTTTCTTAAATACTTTCTTATATCCTTTTATTTTATGAATTTTTCCACTCATGTTTTACCCCTTTGGTACTGATATTTTTACCCCGTTATAGTCGATACAGTTCATTTCTTTGAAACCACTACATCCTGTGGTTTTTACTGTCCTTTGCCAAAAAGCACAATATTTGTTAAATCCTCTATTGTGGTCACAATATTTACATAGGCACTCTATCCTACCCTTTGGTATATAATTTCTAGGGTTTATTTTTCCCATGGTGCTTTACCCTCATATGGTATTATCTCACCATCTTTAAATATGTATAACTGATCGTACCATTCAAAAGGTAATTTGATATCCTTCATATTAAGTGTGATTTTTAGTTTACCATCTGCAAGTTTTAAATTATTCCCCCATTGTTTTATCACTTCTAATCTTTTAACCTTTTTCCAGTACCCTTTAGTACACTTCCCCAACCTCTCCTCTACCTCATCACAAACAAAGAACCCGTCAGTAGGTCTAAAGTTATTTTCATCATCCGGGTTAAAATGGCATTTTAAACAATCTACCATGTGACCCGTTCCTTTAATAAAAACAAAATCTCTTCTATTCAAAAACATCTACCTCCTGTTTATTTTTCTTAACTGTATTTTTCTTCTAAATTTATATTTAAATGGTTTACCAAATTGATTTTTAATTACCATTAAATACCCCCTTTTTATATTTAAATCCTTTTACTGGTTTATTTAATATTTGTTTTTTCATATTACCCCCTCTTTTTATACTCTTTTTTATATGGTTTCTTAGATAATTTATTTTTAAAATATCTATAAACTACTCTATTGTTGTTATTTCCATATACTGTTACCTTAACAACCTTCCCACAAGTTCCACATTCACTTGTAACACTATTCTTTGACCCTTTGTTAACTAAGATAAAGTTTTCTTTTCCACAACATCTTATAACAGTCCTACACATTGTTTTCACCTATCCCATACAGTTAGCTAAATTAGCAACCATCAACCCGGACAATACAACAAACGTTATCCCTAATACTGGCCTATTACATAAATATTCATATGCTCTTTTCATTATAAATCACCCATATATGTAGAAGTACTTGAGCTGTCTATAACTTTACCATCTTTATCAAATGTTATTGTCATTTGCTTATTATCAACTATTGAAGTTGACCCCGGTAATAGTCCAATTTTCATATCTGTGTTTGAATATTGCCAAACTTGAGTACCATCATTCCCTGTTGTTTTAATTGTAGGAACCCCAATGTATTTTTCTACGTCTTCCATAGACCTACCTTTTACAACTACTGTTTTTACTAATTCAGTGTTTCTTATATTGTTTTTACCTTGCTGTGATGTACAACCACCTAATGTTAAACTTCCTAATATAACCAACCCTAATAATAATTTTTTCATCTCTTTACCCCCGTTTAATTTATTTTATTTGTTTAACCCGGACCAATAGTTACAGTTTATTTCTAATTTATTAATCTATATAATATACTTTTGTTAGTGTTCTCAATGACCTTAAATGTACAACTATTATTACATTACCTAGTCTGTCTAAAAATCTTGTTTTATGTTTTTCTTGAATAATATTTTCAATATACCACCCATCAACCTCAATTTCTTTTTCAATTTTTCTTCCTATTCTATTTTTAATTTTCATTAACATATTTATTACCCCCTTGTGTTTCTCTTCTTACTTAAAATATACTTCATAAAATACATAAAGTCAATTTTATTTTACACTTTTTTACACTTCGTTACACTTTATTACACTTTATGTGTTTAGGCCCAATAAAAATAGGCCCTACAAGAAGACCTAAATTTTACTTAAATATTAAATTAATCTATCCAAGAAGCATCAAACCCGGATTTACTTTCTACAACATTTTTCTTTTTCATTGGTAACTTAAACTCTAACCTTAGATAAGTTCTCCTCCTAGTCATATAGTGTCTATAAAAAATATCATTGTTATAATCTACATAATCGAATACCCTTGCTTTTTTATCCGGGTTTGATTTATCAACCCTTAGAACTCTCCCAACTTCCTGTTCTATTGCATTACCATCATATACCCCTGCTTTACTATCTCCCTTCTTTGATGTTATTAAATGTAAATCATGTAGTCCGGGTATATCTAACCCCTCCCTAGCTAATTGAGTTGCAAACAATATATCTATTTTTCCATTAATTGTATCATCTAGGAGTTTTTCCCTTTTTTTCTTAGGAGTTGACCCGGTAACCATAGATACTTTATACCCTCCTCCTCTAATATCTATAAGGTCCATTATTTTCTTACCGTACTCAATTGACTCTGTTAGAACCAATGTCTGACCAGTTGAGGCCCTAGCATTAACATGTATTGACTCAGCTATTAAGTTGGCTCTTTTATTATCATCATAAACCTGTTTTAAAAGCTCATGGTACTCTGAGGACTCACCACCCATATCTAAACTAGACCCTTCTTTTAAAATCGCTGTATGGCCCGTAAAATCGGTATAAATAAAATTGATTTCCGGGTCAAGTATCTTTTCTCCTACCACAGACCTGTCTATTTTTATGAGTTCTCTTCCTATGGCTCCTTTCATGAGTATATGAAGCCCATCTTTTCTTATTGGGGTTGCTGTTACCCCTAACACTCTTTTAGCCAGTACTGAGTTTATTATACCTTTGAATGTAGAACTTGGTGTGTGATGGGCCTCATCTATCATGAATAGGCCCACATGTTCATTGATATATTCCATCATGGGTTTATTCCTATCAGACATTAAAGTTTGTACAGTAGCCACTATAATATCTTTATCTTTATAGTTTGCCTTTTTACCTCCTCCAATGACTCCAATCCTTGCACCCGGCATACACAATTTTATCCTTTCAATGGTTTGATTTTGTAAATCTTTAGTATGAGTCAACCAAACAGATTTCCTACCTATGGCCTGTATAAGTGCTAGACCTATAATTGTTTTTCCTGCACCTGTTGGGGCTACTATCAAACCATTATGTTTAAATCCTGCTGTTATCGCTTCCAACTGGTAATCATATGGTTTTATCTCCTCATTCCACATTAGATTTATCTTTTCCCCGGGTTGAGTATTATCAATTATTTCAATATCATAACCCTTGTATATTTTTCTTATGAGTGCAAAGTGTCCTCTCTCCACTCTTATATCAGTTTGGTCCTTATTCAGATACTCACAGTAATATAATTCTTGTGGTGTATTCTCTAAGGCATATTTTAATTTTTTTTCTCCTAGTACTTTTTTAAGTCCTTTTAGTTTTTTATACTCCGGGTTTGGTACGGTTAACATATCAAATATTTTATTATTTAATAAATCAATACCACCAATAAGAGTAACCATTGTATCAATTTTAATTTTCATTCAACCACTCCAAATGTTCATTATTAATCACTGACATATCATAACCATCTATATATTTAGTTTTAATTTTATTAATTTGAATAAACCCATATGAACATAATTCATCATGAGAAAAAGACTTTTTTCCTGTGGCTTCTACGATCTCAAACATTTCCTTTATAGATATTAAAAACGCTGTGTTCCACATATCAAATTCAATTGCCAACACACCGACATTATTTTTAAAAGCCCTGTGAAACTGTTTGAGGCCGTCAATTTGATGTGGTTTTATTAGTGATAATCTAAATCTATCTGATTTTGTAGATTTACACTCTATTAGGTAATTTCTATTTTTAGTCAATACTAAAAAATCACCTGCGTTCTGTCCTCCACTGTCTGCAATTCTCATAACTATGTTTTTCTGTTTTAATGTGCTTAACCCGGATTTAAAATTATCCTCGAATATCTTACCATGATTTTTCATTATTTCACCCCTACAATAAAGTCACAATATTCATGTACATGTTTTCTGAATTCTCTATCCTTAAACAGTTCTTTATTTAAATCTGAACCGATCCTTTTATAATCGAATGTTATCACATTAAGGTCCTTATTTACCTTAACTGTGAATTGTTTACCTGTAAATCCACTTAGAAACATTAATAATTTTATCTTATAATACAATATCAAGTTATTACCTCCTAAATAAAAAGGGCCATAGGCCCCTTATATTTTATAATAATTCTACAAATTTAAATGTTACAACATTAAAGTTTGTTTTACCTCTTTTTCTTGACTCAGTTTCTAATAAAGTATTAACCTCAGATGGCACTGTTCCTTTTTCTACACCTTCCTGCCTACCTAATATTAATTTCTTGTAGTAGTTACCGAATGAGAACTTTGATGTTGGTGCTAAGTCTATTAGATACATGTCCTCATCCTCTAAGTTCATGAATACAACTATTAACCTTTGCACTATGTCCTCCTCTGAGTAGTTCTCAGATATCTTAGGGTCAATCATGCACTGTTTTCTGAATTGCTCTTTTGCATCTTCCAAAGTACCATCAGATGAAACTATCAATTCCCCTTCTAAATACTCATCATCTTTACCCCATAAAACAAATTTTTGTGAACACTCAGTTATGACAGCATTTATTTCATTCATAATATGTGTTTCATCATCCTTGGATACAAATTGACCTTTTGAGTTAAGCCCTAATCTTGTCCCGGCTTCCATGAATGACATGTCATAACCTTCTGTTGATAAATCCCTTTTCTTATTAATATTTGTAACACTTGTTTCCTCTGTTTTAACTACTTCTGTTGATTCTACTTTTTCAGCTTCTTTTAGATTCTTATCTTTCTTACCTTTCTCACCTTTCTTTGTAGGTTTTGCATCTAAGTTCTCTAAGTTATTCTCTAAGTTATCTTTTTTAGCTTTTGCCATTTTGTTAACCTCCGTAAATCTTTAAAATACAATATTATTTACCAGTGTGTAATTCAATTAAATAGTTTTTAATTGATATTTTTGCAATTTTTAAATGACTGTTAGGTGTAACCTTCACACCTTTAATTATTTTATTCTTTATCATCCTTGTTATAGTTGGTCTACTAACTTCAAGTACTTTCATTGCTTCTTTACGAGTCATTAATAAAGGGTAATCCTCTAATAATTCATCTATGTTTTTGAGTATGTCCTCCTTATCTTGTAGTAATGTCTTACCTTCATTTTCCATTCTAAAACCTCCCCCCGGCTGACTCTTTTATAATTTTTTCAATTTGCTTCATTGTTTTCTTTAAGTTCTCCTCCATTACCATAGCTGTTTCAATTTTCTTCTTAGCTAGTGAACTTAACAATCTTTCGAGTGATGGGTAATACTTAGCTTCACCATGCACTATTTTCCCAACATGACCCTTTGCCTTACTCACATATTCTTTTATCAATCTAAAGTTATAGTCATCTAGTTTCTCAACTATATACGTTACTTTTCCATCAACTATTCTCATAGTTAACACCTCCTAAATATTTAATATTTCATGAGTCACCTAATTTTTAGGTGACCTTTAAACATTTAATATTTAACTGTTATTCCTACCCTTACATAACTATTTTGATATGTCTTTTTTCTGTCCATTGCTACATTGTACCCATATTGTCCGAACACATAAATATTATTATCAATTTCCCCTATATTTGCACTTGCTTTGATAGAAGGTTCTACATAGAAATAATAACTATCTCTTATTACTTTTTGACCTTCTATTTCCCTACTTGTCCATGAATAAGGGTCTGCTCCTCCATCTGCTAATAATTCTAATTTGAATAAGTTACTGTCTATCACAGCATATTTTAGATACACATAACCTTCTAAACCGGTTGTCCAATTTTTACCCGGATTCTCTAAATCATGGTTATGATAAATATTTGCTGAGATAGAAACATAGTTATTTATTTTATAATAGTTGTCTAGTCTTAATCTGTAATTTATTGTCTGACCACTTGTTTTTCTTATACTATTATATCCTAATCCTAACCAAAGTTTACTAGATAAATTTTCAATGTTTTTTGTTAAATCAATATAATATTGACCTCTAATTGATTGGTAATGTTTCTTGTTTTGATAGTCTATATGTCTTACCTCTGTTCTAAAACCTACATAATCATTTATAGTTGTGTATAGTCTTAATCTACTATCAAACCTATTTAAACCGACATTACTTTCATGGTCCCTAAACATCCTTATTCTCATGTCGATTCTGTTTGTTTCATTAATCATGTTACTGGTTATTATTTCAGTTCTTCCAACTTCCTGTTCAACCCTTTGATTAATTCCGATTGTACCTGCAAACATTACAATTGATAACATAAACATTGTGATAAAAAATATCAGTTTTCTCATTCAGACCTCCCTAGTAGTACATTAGGTCACTTTTAGAACTTGCCTAGGTTCATTGGCAAATTCTTACTCTTTATTTAAAATCTTAGTGAAGCCCATACCATCAAGGAATTCACTAATCTTTGAAATAACTTTATCAGATGATTTTTTATTTTTAATGATTAACTCTTTAAATGCCTTAGGATTTAAATCCAAACATTTATTGTAGATGAGTTGTGTAAATATGTTATTTGATGAGTCAGTTTCTAAAAGCAATAAACACTCCTCATAATTTAACTTATCAACAACACCACTCAACTTATTTTCCTTTTCTTTACAATTTTTACAGTTACATATAGATATTTTTTCAATTACCATTTTTCACCCCTCGTATAATATTTTTGTTTCTCTCTGCTAACTGTTCCAGTTCATTTCTTTGTTTCCTTTATCTTATTTGAAGTATAATCTATAAAATAAATAAAGTCAACACTTTATTACACTTTTTTACAGTTTTTTACATTTCTTTACACTTTAGATATAAATACATCAATAAAAATAGGCCCTACAAAGGACCTATTAATTTTAAATTATTTTATTAATTTTGCATATTGTGACTTATTAAGTGGTTTATCATAACCTAGTTTAAGGTGTTCTTTTATACCTGCTGTATGATTATTAAATAACATCTTATCCGGGTCTTTTGCATTATAAAATTTATCCCGGTTCTTAATTGCTTTTTCATGTGACTTCTCAGATTTTAATTTATTAATGAGTTTATCCGGGTTTAAGGCATATTCAGCTAATTCAACATACAATCCCATATCTGCCTTTTTAGGGTCCTCAGTAACAAAGTAGTCAAGTGAACCTCCTACCTTTGATTTATTACCCTTAGGTGTCTTTAAATACTCTCCTGTATCCTCCCGGGTTAAATAATAATTTATTGTTGACTTCTTATCGAATAAACCAATTATATTACCTGTATACTCTTCACCCTGCAATAGAGATACACATATATCCCTACATGTAGCCGGTAACATAGTACTGTGATATGACTTAAAGTTTATGTTGAACCTTCCTTTCCTGTGAACTTCTCCATTCTCCTCAATTGCAATATAGTTATTTACATCTCCTTGATACATCACACTATATTTTTCATATTCCATTTTCATGGATTCCTTTTTTTCCCAGTTTTTTATTGCTGTTTGCATCTCCGGTATATTCTCATCCGGGGTTTTAATATACACACCATCTGTATTAAGTTGTATTAACTCATAATTCATACCTGTATAATCTAGTTGGTCCAACATAGATAGTAATAACCTGTGGCCCTCATTACATATGAACTTACCTGCTTCCTTACAACCTATTGCACCAAAACTTGAGTTTATAACACCATAAGAACCATTTAAAACAAGTTTAAAGGCATTTGATTCCTTTTTCATTTTCTTACCTTGGGCCTTATATCCAACCCTTTTAACTTTAATATCTAAGTATCTATCTATATTCATAAATTTAAATTTATCCTTATATCTCTCTATGATAGAAGGATAAAGTGATTCTACATCTATATGCCATATAGAACCATCCTCATCCGATCTAAATAATTTTTTACTTTCATGTACTGAATGTATGCCCCCGGATGAGTAAACAACATCATTGTTTTTATACTTTACCTCTGTTTTTTCATTATCATCTTTTTTAATATTTTTACTCAGATGTTCCATGAAACCCGGGGCCTTTACAAAATCATACTCATGATTTAAAAATAAATTTAAATCGGGTTCTATATCATCCATTTTTAATATCTCACCAATATATTTATACAGTGGTAAAAAAGCAATTTTAGGGTCCATTCCTAACATCTTTAAGGCCCCTATACGGTTCTCATATGTCCCGTATAAACTCCAATGTTTTAACCATATTTGATATAAAGTTTCTATATCATTTATGAAGTACTCTTTAAACCTATCTGAATATCTAAGGTCATCTGTAAACTCTGTCTTATCTACTGTAAGATTAAATGCGTTCTGTAATACTTTAAGTCCTGTGAAACCCTGCTGACCGCACATTGTAACCATAGAGCATAAGAAGTTTACCCCCTTAGCTCTAAATGCCTTATCAATGGTATTAAGTTCCTTCCATGATACATTACGTTTTATTAATCTATCATTGAAAGTCTTTATTTCTGAAATTGTAGTTTCTCCGGGTTCCATTAATATAAACCCTAATATTCTTTTATCATAGTCTACATTATGAAATACTGACATATCAGCACCTCTCAAAACATTTAAGAGTTTTCCTTTATCCTCCGGTGTTATGACCTCATCATTAAATCTTTCAAAGAACTTTATAGGTCTATCATTTAACTTTAATCCTACACCAAAATATCCATGTAATACTTCAATATCACCAATAATTATTTTACTATCTTTCATGTTTTAACCCCTCCTAAAAATTCATATTATTATCTAAAAACTTTTGTGTGTCTAAATTTTCAAATCTTTCCGTTAATGCTTCAATTAGATTATCTGTGAACTCTTCTTGTCCATATAACCCACTATAAGACCGCCACAGTCCTGTGTCTTGTGCTTTAGGTGTTCTCTTAAACATTTCCTTGAATGACTCAAATAAACACCGCTGTGCCATTGTAGAAGCTAATGCAAGGTGTGGAACTATTGTTAAAAACTCTGAATATGAATTAAATTGCCTTAATTGTTTAATCCGGGCCTTTGTCAAAGTAAACTCCAATATCTCCTCATCTGTAAACTCATCACATTCAAATATAGGTATTTCAGATGAGCCAAAAGTTTTATGTTTCTTTTCTACTAATCGCTCAAAGAATAAGTCATCATCCTGTAAAAATTCTAAAGTATCCTTTTTTGATAAATATGGTAAATTTTCAAAATTTATCATTTTATTATACGGGTTGTCTGATATATAACCTTTTCCAATTCCACATGTTCTTACTGCTTTACCACCAAATATAAAATCTATACTTGACTCATTAGTCACTCTCAGTTTAGCTGAGGCCCTCATAGCATCACCTTTTACAATGTCTTCCTGCCATTCCGGGGATATCTTAACCCAACAATGATATGACTCACCTTTAGTTTCTATATTATCCTCACCCCAAACACAAAGTTCTTTTAATCTCTTTATCACAGGACCCCATACATTTTTACCGTCTGACTCTCTCCCGTCCATGTCAATACATATTATCCCATTGAAATACTTTGAGTCTGCTAATTTTGACGGTAGTGCTAACCCTAGGAAATGACCATCTTCCATTATTTTAGAGTGTCTAAGGAAATCATATTTACCGTATCTTTGAGGTAAATAATCCTTATCCCATTTACCCCTCATTCCAAAGTCATAAACTGTATCTTTACCTACAACCATTTTTTTATCACCATCTGAGAAACTAACAAAATTTAAATTATTTTTCACTCCAATTTGTATAGCCTTAGATATTACTTTGTAATCATCTGTGTTTAACATTTATACCCCCTTAAAAATCCATCATGTCAATTAACTCATCCATACTTACATCTAGTTTCTCATATTCAACTGTACTCTCCATCTTAGATTTATCATGTGTAGGGTTGAATGTTAACCCGGACAATCTATTACTTTCAGAACCTAGTTTAATTTCATCTAATTCCAACAATCCTAATATTTCATAGTGATTTTGTCTTATCATTTTTTTATCTATACAGATGTTTTCTTTTTCCTGTTTAGTTAAAACTTTAAATCTGAATATTGATTTTAACATTGCATATTTTGCATTATGGTTTTTCTGATAAAGTTTACCAAAATCATTAGTAGTTATAATTAAGTGATTATCCTCTGTATGGTCATTCCTATACATGGTTATAAACTTTTTAAATATCTGTCTTTTTCTCAAATCTGAGGTTCTAAGTACTAACTCTTTTTTAGTCAGTTGTATAAATAACTCTCTAAATGAATGAGTTGTTTTCCATTGCTCATTTTTAAACTCATCTAATAATGGACCCAAACATTTACTTTCATATGTGAACGCTAATGCTCTAAACTCCTTAATAAACTCTTTTACCTCATCTTCTACCTCTGCACCATTGCTGTAAGTTAAGGTATTATAGTCAAACCCCTCCTCTAAAAATATTAAGTCCTCATTGTCTTCTATGAAATGTACCGCTAAAATTTTATTATGTTTTTTTATACTTATTTTCTCCTCTTTAATATGCTTACACCTATCCTTCAACCCACTATCTTTATAAGATTTTTTAAGATTGTATTTTTCTTCTATCTCTCCATTATCTAGTTTTATCTCACCCGGATTATACCCGGACCATGTATCACCGCTTGTCCTAACATTGAATGTTTTAAGTGCTTTCATAATTGACCCAATGTTTAATACTACACTTACCTTATCAGACCTCTTATACCATGCAAATTTCTCATCTTCTTCTTTTACAGTAAACTCATTAATTGTTAAGTTAGCGATAAAAGTATCATATTGCTCTTTAATCTCTTTTATTAGGTCCTCAAGTTTCTTATGGTCAATAGCTGTCGCACTTCTACCCGATAATACTAATAAGTCAGATATTTCTATATCTAGTTTATCCCTACATCTAGTAGAAGCTTGGGAAATGAAATCCGGGTCATTTGTACACACGATAACTAAATCCGGTTTAAAATGATAAATAGACAGTCCTGCTGTGGCTATATCAGTTAAGATTATACCCTTAATATTTTTATCTAGTTTCTCACCTGCAATAAGTTTTTTAAGTGTGTCAATTGATTCCTTTTCTTCCTTTTTTAATCTAATATTTTTATCCTCTTCAAATTTATTTAATAGAACTTTAGTATCAGCGTCTATTGTTACCCAGTAATATGGTGAACCCTCAGACTCGTTTTTTCTATTGATATCATAGGCTACTTGTCTATTATATATTTTATCCAATGAAGCAATTGCAAATATATTTCTATCCGGGTTATTTAAACCAACACCCCTAATTATGTCCATTCTATGTTCTGTGTTCTCACATATCATTAACTTAGCGTTAAATCTATTAGGTTGATTGGTTCTTATAAATTTATTTAATTTATATTCAATCATGTCTGTTGACTTACTAATGTCCTTATAAACTTGGTTACATAGTCTTAAACCCTCTGTCCAGTGATTTAAAGTTGCTGAGGTAAATATTAACCCTTTAGTTTTAATCTCTCCTATGAGTAACCTTTGACACATTTTAACTATATCTTTAGATATATCATCCGCAGTCCTAAGGATATATTGTACCTCATCCAATACCACATAGTTATTTTTAAATACTTCTTTTACCTGTGTATCTGTCATCTTACTAAATGACATTTGTGCATATGTCATTGCTTTAAATCCGGGTTTAGAGAAATCTTGATGAGTTATTGGTTTATCACCATAAAACGCCTGTCCTCCTCCGGTTGCCTTTGTAGTCATTATGTTAGGCATTATTATAATT
>JAYMFW010192688.1:3578-14861 GCA_036785005.1 Tubulanus punctatus
ATATTTGATATGTATTGTGCCATGATGTATGAATTGGTTATTCGGACAAAATCTGTCGTTATTGATACTGCGGGGATCCGTGACCCGAAGGAACGAATGATGTTTTGACTACAGCGTATTCCAGTAGGACCGTGTTTTGTCCGTATAAATATTAAGTTGCGGCACGTATCGACAAGGCATTCGGGACCAGTAGCAAACTGGTTTTATTTTCTCAAGCAGTGTTTTCTGATTTGATACGAACGGCGCCGCGCAAGTCTCCAAGAAACTACACACATCGCTCGACGCAATTAACTGCTTGGTTTCAGGGAAATTATTAGAGCCTGGTGTACACACAGGTTGTTGATCTGGTCGTTGCTGCCGAGAGCTGCAGTACGAGCATCAATCACTATACACGGCCACAAACACCGGTTATTGCCAACGACACCGAGGTTGTTTATGAACTGTCAAATTTTCGACGACCTACCGGTGGTTTTACCGCCGTAATCAGGCATATTTCACGCATTTCCAGACCGGGAAAACGAGCTCGTTCCATTCCTTTAGAGACCCCCTCGTGAATAAACTAATGGGATTTTTAGTTCCTTAATCGATTTGCCAACAGCTCCTGGTGACTTTCAATCATTTAACTATGATGTAATGTTCGAAGATATTAAAGCAGAACAGATGGATGATTAGGTTTTAGGCAAAATCGTCAGTAGATTCGATGAATTTAGATTAATATGTTTATTTTCATGGGTAATACATTCATATAGAATTGATATAAGAATAAATTCATAACTTCAGCTTGAATATATAATGATTGTAAAGTCATTTGTTATATTCTGTCCTGACAACTGAGAATATTTCGCACTTTATTTGCGCCTTCCTTTTGCGTAATGCTATTCAAATATGGAAAAGGAGGATCAAACAGCCATTTAATTTCGTGAAATGTTGTCATTGTACTTTCTTAGCTTACTATCAGTATTACAGGTACTTGCAGGTATCGCTATAATTCGTTCGTTAGGACTGGTATGACGTTATAGCCTATGACGAAGGTGGCTTATGCGAATGGAATTTAAATAAATCTACATTTCAAATTTTATGGAAATAATTGGAATTCTAATCTAAACCTTGGCATCACGTCGTTGGAAGCAATAGAAGGAATGTATGTTTCTAAAAAAGGCAACAAGACAGCGCAAAGTTCCTAATCGTTTTTGAATAGCTTCTTAATGACTGATTTCTGAAATAACAATCCTAGACCTTTCAATTTTAAGAAATGTAACATTGATTACTGGAACTGTAACAGCCTATATTAATCAGTCAAAATTTAGATGAGCCACACTGGAATAAATGAAGAAATTTATTGCCGTTATAATAGTTTTTTTTGGGTTTAATTTCTTAATATTTTAGCTCATGTGGTCCTTTTGAAAGTTGTAAAATCTAATATTCGCGTTACCTTACTTTATATATCTACAATCTCCAATTAAAAAATACGCACGATGAACAACCGTTAAAATAATCTCAATATTACATCACAATAAAAAGGTTCTTCGTCATTGCCAGTCACAGAAATTTTATGACCGGAACTTCTAACTCATTGTTGACATAAGATTTATATTTCTATAAATTTTTCTCCGGGCTTAATTCGCTGTAGGCCTATAAACTTGCAAGAGCTTGAACTGGATGTTGTAGTAAGAATATTGTCGAGCTAAGCAAACATCGGCGAGATATGTTAATTTAGATGAACGCCAACAAAAACCAATCAATAGAACTTTCTGATAAAATTATCAGCATTGAATTGTGTGCGCTCGCAAGAACACACGGCAATTTATATAATTGATAGAACAGACCGTCTCAACTCAATTTACTCGATTTTCAGATTGAAGGAAAATCATTCAGAGCAATATTTCCGCGCGACAATGAAATTCATTTTGCCCACTTCGACTTCTCCGGGGATTCTTCGGCTGATAATGGTGCACCGTAAACGGATATAAATTTTTCAGATCAACCGTCGAACGATTTCCTTTTCTACAATATTCTAGCAGATTTTTTTTGCAATATCCAATAAGTGCGATATGGGCAGCGTGCAAATCTTTAAAGCAGAATCTAAAATTGAAAATTGAGTTTTTAGTCTGCTGAAATAGTACTAACCTCTGCGCACTATACTCAGTTATTAGAATGTAGAAAAATTGAAATTACAAATAATGGCTGCATAGATCAATTTCAACAAATATTTTCGAGATCTCGAAAAAAACCCATGAAATATTGTGGAGATGACAAAATACGGCCAACAAATATATTTTGGCGAGCTGAGATTCTCCAGCATCGTGGACTTTTGCTAAAATTCATCAAATCGTTTTTCATGGACTAATTACTGGAGCTATCCAGATTCCAAATGTTAGGGGTAACAGACTGTGTGTGTGTGTGTGTGTCGTCAACATGATGCGAGCGACTGGGATTCACCACGATCTCGGTATAATGTCACCAAGCATCGATCGTGATTTTAGAATATCCGTCTTATATTTCACATTGCAAACAAAAGCTCGGTCTCCTATTTGCGCGCGCGCTGTAATCCTAAACAATCTGACCCACGTTATGTACACTCACAAGTACGTATATTTACGTCACAGTGGGAAGACGTATGACGTACGCAATCTGACATTGACATCAAAGGCAGCGCGCGCCAAGGTAAGTCGTATTGTCAGCTCAATTTGACGTGCCTGGCGAACGTTTAATTTCATCAGCAGGTCGCCGCCTAATACCGGCATCCATGTCGTCGTCGCTGTTATGTCGTCGTCAAGTGCAGATGTGGATACGGCTTCTTCAATTGCAGTGAAGAATTTTACATTTGTTTATACGCAGTACTGGTCGGTAATGATTCGCGGACTTGATCGGCGCCGAGCCATGTCTGCTCGTGAATGATCGTTGACGAGAAGACACCCTGACATTTACGAATCTGCGGAGCTGGGTTACTTACGGATATGCCGGCGGGAAACACTTTTTCCCGCGATCTCATTATGATGACTGTAATTTATATGGCTTGAAAATTCAACAAAGTTTATATTTCAGTATAGAAAAAAATAACATTTTCCAAGAAATAATCATTTTTAAGCTTGATCGCTGAGGAAATGTCGTCTCATTTGACAAAAAATAAATCAAGCTAATTCAGAAAAATATTTTTACTGTCGTAATTTATTACGATTGCAGCGGTTGAACTTTAAACTTTGATGAGAAAGACTCGCGCGTAATTGTTCGTTTTTCTTCGAAAGAAAAGTTTGTCCTGCATAATTTACCCCGGTTGCTCCGGAAACATTTGACGATGTGGTAATTCAGGGATGAGGAAAAATGGGCGAAGATGACGCGCAGAATCACCCCCGTGGCCGACGTTATAGGGTGTGAAACACTGCGCGCGGAATATGCATTACAGGACGGCGTCATATATTACCGATTCAACTGATTCCCGAATGCCGGTGATATCCGAGCTGGTTACATCTCGGTCTCCCTGGCCATCAATATCATAGCGCAAAATGCCACGGCTAAACCGCGGTGATATGGCGCTAACGTCGACCGGTATCTCTTGACCAGTAATTCAGACATTAGTTTAAGTACCGTCGGGTAGCCATTTCATCGGTTTTCTTCGAAAGAAAGACCGAGTAATAACTTCACGAAATGTGTATATTATGAAAATCGACTGCTCAGCTTTTGAGAATAAATACGAAGTTACCGTATTTATGTAAATCGCCAATAGAAAGCTATTAATTTTGTTCACAAATGTGCACACATTCGAGACTATGATAACGCGGTGTAGCTATACCATAATTCAACGCTGCCGTCAGCGATTTTTAAAATCTTATTTTAGTGGATTTTTAGTGATATGTAACTGTCATATATGATTTACTAAACACTGATATCAGAGAACAGTTGAAGAAGAGTTCATTGAATTTATTTGAATCCTTAATTTGGACCCTGCTGACCGGAAAAATATGAATAATAAACAAGACAATATTAAAGATTAAAAGATCAGAAGTTTACATGCATAACATTTCGAATATGGATATCTAAACGTTCATAATATCTATTCTACCTCCATTTTGCATAATTGCAACGACAAAGAAACATCGCATGCGTTTCTATCATGAGTGGTAGATGAGAACAAGATTTTCTGTGACGAATGAGGTTTTTCTTGTTCAAGCCGAGTGAAGGAAAAGTTTTTCTTGTTCAAGCCGAGTGAAGGAAAAAACCTGAAACGAGTCATAAAAAACCTTGTCCTAACCTACCACGAGTGGAAAATTTTATTTCTCCTCGACGTTATAATTTGATATCTTTACTATGATTTTATCGATTTAAACCAGTGCATTGGGTGGACACATATTTTCGCAATGGGTTTCACCCACTACAAATGGCATAATGGTGGAGGGGGGGGGAATTATCTTCGTTTATTTCTGTATCAAGTTTTGTATCGAGCCGTTCGTTTGCAGGTCGTAACTTCGTTCGATACCCTTTCGATGATAACGAGTGACAAGGGCAACCTTGATTTCCTTGAGGATATATGGATCGGCCGTGATCGCCTTACAATACAGGAAAATACAGCAGTCAAAACTAGACGCACGAGAAATTACACATAAATCAATCACGCCTGATTTGCTGGTACTCGGACAGCTTCAACGCATAGCAATCAAACTCCTCCAATACTCCGAACTTTCACCGACCGATGACAGAGAAAGCAACACAATATGCGATCGAAGATTGGATGCCCATTTAAAAAATGAGCCCTTTATCTCGCGCACTGCCGGATTTTAAACAGCTAGTTAAGCTTAATTGAAATGAAATTGCCCCGCAATTATCAAACGAGCTTGAAAAAGTGCCATTTCACGATTAAATTCCGAAAGCTTTGGCGCTCACTTGAAAATGCAATCAGCCGCCATTTCGTCCTCTTTTCTGGTGTCGCCGAGTGGCTGATAGATTAGACCTCTGGGGGTTTTCGATGCTAAATAACTTGTTCAACGTTTTCTTCGTCGTCGTGCCGATAATTACTTGACTCGCAGCGATCCGCGTGCGCCGAATGTAAAAACAACAGAAACGTCGGAGAACACCATCGACGGATAATACCGAAGGCAACAGAAATTAATACCTAATTCGACAAACGATGATTTTCAGCAGGCTTTCTCTTTTCAATACCAACTTTCACATTTCGAATTTTTTCTTATCAACTGCCGGCAAAAAAATTCGCCGTCGCGAGGAGCCAAAGCGTGTAATTGAACGAAGGGAATTTTTCGTCTGCACTTGTCTGGTGCATCGACTTATTTTGACGTGTTTGTCTATATGGCTGATCGATGCATTAGAACCCAACATCGCGCACAAATCTTAAACATTTGTATCGACAAACAGTCAATTTTGTGTGAATGTATTTCAAACAGACGAATATACATATACGTCTACGAATTATATCCCCATTTATTATTAGCCATTTTCGTTCGTTAATTCAACAAAAGATGGTCACCATTCATGTATTCACAATCCGCATGCACTGATATTTGCTTACACTTTATAAACAGTTTCTACTTATTCATAGGTAAAATTTTACCAATCCTTCTACGATTCGCACAAAAATCTGTATAGTAAAATGGAAACGTAAAAGAGTGTAATATATTACAGATTTTAGCACTATTATTAGCACTCATACTGATATATTTCGATTCTTAATTTCTGGTGTAGAACTACAATATTATTCCTCAGGTTATTAACCTTCTTTCGTTACTTTCAAATACACAATGTCAAGAAAATCATGAGCCTGATCACGTCATTTTTCATGTATCCAGCATTTAATTTGACATGCATCACGTTTTATCACTATTTCCATCATATATCTAGTTAATTTCAGAGATTTTCATGAACCTTTTTTAAACGAGAAATATTTCGTGTTCGTTATAACCAAATTTCATCAAAAATTTTCCTTAAAAAATCGATTTAGCACTTTTTGATATGCCGAGCCGAGTTATTTTCGAGTGCATTTCTAGCGCGCCGACATTTCTCGATTGTTCCAGCGCGCAAATGTTACATAAGTGTATTCACGACTTGATGGAAAATGGCAGAGAAACTTAAACGGCATTTATCAGTAACCGTTACAACCTCAAACAATGCCCATATCGCTGAATTAATATCGCCGGATTGCCCGTAAAGCGCTAATGGCTACTAATGTACATCTTGATAACTGCTTAAACCGCCTCCGTACATATTTAGCTCAGAATTATAGCACCGCGGGGCGACCATGTCAGCGAAGAGTCGTTATCCGTACATAAACTGATGAAAATAACCAAATTTGTGCTTATATTTATTTCTATATACATCCGACGGCAATCGGGTTAAGCGAAAGGCTCTCCCGTAGGAATATGGGCCATTTCCATGTTAAGGGATGGAGTTAATAGGCGGCAATCTCTCTGAATTTTGAGATCCTAGGGAATGCGAGATAGGATTTATGTTATTTTGTCAACAATGTTTAAGAGGTTGTTCTCTCCTGTTTATCGGCACACTACATTTCCAAGCGTTGACAACTGGATACAAAATGACTCATAAATAAGTAAAATGAGAAAAACCAACAGGATGGGATGAATGTATATATATTTTCATCCCGCCTACATGATATCTGCCTTCTTAGCGCGACTGCGAGGTTTGCAGTTCGATCTCCGGAGAATACAATTTGTAGGGAAATTCAAAGGCCTACCCGTCCTACACCGACGTTAAATGCTACTATAATTATATCTATAGCCCATATCCCTAGCCGTAATTTCGAAAACTGTGTTGTCGGCAATTTCCTGCAGAACACGTCTATATTTCGAATGTCGAGTCAATGCCTTTTTTCAACGAATAATTCGTACATCATAGGGGATTTCACAATCTCTATAGGCACGTGTGAGCCATCAGCTGTCATCAAAACGACAATCAGATTACACGTAGTAACGCAAAACAGAACCTGAGTTATGGTAATCTAATATAGGCAATTTTCACATTCGACCACTAATTCTATATAACAGGAGAATATAATAAGCAACGAATATTCTCAATAATTAACTAATTACGTCCAAGAACGAAAAACAAAGGGCACGTGCACTACTAAGATCCAAAACAAGGTTACGTAGTACATCGATATATTGACAACGGACAACAATTTTCACGGTGGTTAAAGACCGTTTACGGATAGATAATTGGACAATTTTACGGAAGGTATCGAGCAATTAAACGAAAGGGAACGTGATTCTTCCGTTTCGGAATCATACCGCGAGGTAATCGTGCGCGTCTCCACAGCATAGTTATATTCTATCGGATATTTGACGTGATGATAAACGTGTAATATAATTGCAATAATGTGCGTTGCGTGATCTCGCCATAAACTTTGGGGTGAAAACCAGTGCAGCGTGCGCGAAAACCTCACTTTTTAGTGTGTAGTGCGCCACCTACTTTATTCCTGATATTTCCGATGAGCTCTTTTTTCAGGTCAACATTGACACAGTGATACGTGTGGAAAAAAATTAGAACAAGTGACAATAGAAATCTAGATATCTAAATTAACTTCTTTTTTTCGACTGTCTGTTAATGGTATCGGCATCCTACGCGATTTGTGGAAATTCGGAGCGCTTTATGTGCACCGGATAAACTGTGACTTTTAGCGCGGCAGGAAAAAGGTCTGATTTTTACATCTTTTTTTCTACTCAAAACGAATCGATCGTAAATAAATATGATATGCATTTCGTCAGACGGGACGGTATCAAATTTGATCGCTTGTCGTTTTTTTCGAACAAGCTGTAACTATCTTAATTCCTATGCATCGGGCATTTGCGGTTTAGAAATGCGTGGTTTTATCCAATGCGGGGACAGTTGCCTATGCTATAACAGACATTCTTGATTTCAGGCATATTTCTCAAGTTTTTAAGCCATCCAATGTTGTAGCAGAATTTCCTTCGATCTCTAAATTAAAGGCTTTATTTTTCAGGGGTTTGGTTGGCGAGTGCTGGTATGATGTTACCATATGAAATGACTATTTTCATAACTAGCGTCTCAGAATTTGTCAATCACTGAGATTATTTTTCATTTGATGCGATATATCTGAGATTTATGAATTTCCAAATAAAATATCACTGTGCCTGCGGCTAGTTTGGATAAAGTTTGGATAAAGTCTCTCTAATATATTTAATTGGATTAACTAACCCGATACTAAGATATTATGAAAATGTTCCATTACTATCTAGTGGACCAAATCATGGACACAAATCTGCAATAACCTTTAACATACTCAAAATAAGTTACCTATCAGATGTATAAATCACTTTTCACTTTTTAGATATTTAGTTCTAAACAAAGATTTCATAAACATGTACAGTGATTTTTTCCATGCTGATGACATGTCATTCATCATTTATCATTAATTTCATATGATTATCTTTGTCATCATGAGGTGCCTGGACATCCCATATGGATGTACCTTTATGATGGCTCTGTCCAGGTCGCTGTCATTTAATAAACTATACATGTTATCATATAAATAATAACTATAAGATAAATATCACTGTACGTTTGATGACAAAATTAATTACATTACATTACATCACAATGACTAAACGTTTTGTTGTAGGCTATGAACCTCGATGTCGATTGAATAATATTTCCGATCATCATCTAATCAAATGCTTTTTTCGGATCGCCATCAGATCATTGAGTGGATCAAATAAAATCGCATTGAGACATCAGAAGTCAAACGATACGTATTTTGAGAAAAAAAACACGCAATCTAAATTACGAGGTACGAGGTACAGGTACGCATTTATTGTAGATAGTAAATACGTCACGGATATTTTTCCGAAAATGTATTTTACTTGTGCACTTATGTGTCAACGGTGCGTTTCCTATTCGTGCAAAAACCGACTAATTATTTCTCGCACAAGTCATTTGCTGTTTATCGAGAAGACGACTTGAAACCTCTTATCATTTACAAGTGTGACTCGATTATTGCGTGAATAAATCGACTGCGGCACTCGATTAATTTCAGTTTATCGCCAATGCAGAAATTCAAGCGACCGCGATAACTTGCCAGCCCGCCCCGCACGATTAGAGCAATATCGTGCGTGTGTCTCTTCAAATACAGTCAATTGAATTAAAACTGAATTTTTCTGATAATCACCTTCCCTTTCCGACAAACTAGGCATATTATGATTGATGAACAAGGCCACGGTAGTCGCAATTTACATCAGCCATTAGTCCAAATTAAGCAACGAATCCAAAACCGAAGTATGAAAGTTATGGATATGATCATCCAGCAACAAAACATTATCACAGTTCCATTAATGACTATAGTAGGTTGACCGGATGGTCCACCGATTTAGGTTATTTGTTGTCTGTTTCTCAACATTTAGTGTATATTAATTGAAAGTTTTTTTTTTCAGAGCCCAGCATGGTCTCTGAGCACATGGATTTTTTACTTTTATATATTGTTAAACTTTAATCAAAGGTATATCGCGCTCTCATCATTACACATTGCCATTAATTCTAATGGTCATTTTGGAAAGAAGGCCTGAAATGTTTTTTTTGTAATTCGGAAATTACTTTCAATTACGACTGATGATACGTACCGGTATTCCAGCCCAAAACGGTGTCTCTAGCAGTGGAATAGACAGCGTAAGTCTTCTCAGGTAAAATCCTAGAGCAGTTATTATGATACCAAGGAATGTCTGCATTATAACCAGCAGTACGGTGATTCTACAGCAGCGCAGTTCCATGTTTTCTTTATGCTGTTGCAAAGTTGATTGTCTTCGAGTGAAGCGGCGACCAGTCATGGCGCCTCGGTGATTACAGACGAGGTCGTGTAAATGACCGGAACCGAGGTTGTTGCGGGAAAGGCTGTGTATCTGATGATATCCGCCAGCGCCGCCGGCATGTAGAGGGCTTCCCCTAGCCGTCTTTCGAGTGTTCATCAACGCCACTGACGGTGCCGAGTGGGCGCGCGGACGGATCGGCTCTACATTTATCGTATTGTTCATCTTCATTCACCGATTTCTAAAACAAACAAAAAATCAGAGCTTTAACGAGAAAGAAGAGGCGTGTTTCAAAGAATCTCAACTAAAACTCGCCCGACGTCTTTCCTCCCAACACCAATCAAAATTCCAAAGTTCAACGCCATATACTCATACTTCAACACCATCAGGAGTCTTCACAAGCCCGATGTAGGCGTTATGAAAATGCTTCCATGTACTTAACGGTAATCAACTTATTAATATAGAAAAACCATTTGTTTTGTGTACCTTCAGCTCCAAATAACAAATAGCTCGTAGCGAAAACATTACTCCTCAAGTAGTCATAACTTGGTTTCTCCTGTTAGAGAGAGAGAATGGGTCGTCCTGAAGAGCGTCATTCTTACTTCATTAATGTCTCCTTAGATCTTTTTCCAACGATAGCTGAAACACTTGATCTGCCCCCACAAAAGTCTCTGTAAACCCGAAACGCGTTGGTAGGTGGCTACGATGCATAAATACATTACTGTTTCGACTGTTTGTGTGTAATAATAAATATTACCAAGACGCGTAACGCATATAACCGAAAGGTGAAATGGCAGTAAAATGGGTAAACATACGCATTACTTCCTGCTAAACAAATCATCATTAGCTTGTTTTCAAGGTTCTCGAATAGTCAAGATTTATCCATCTTCCGTCAGAAGCAAGAAATACCTGCTCTTCCGCATTCATTTCACGAACGGTTTTCTATCGTTTACAGTTTCAAACTGGTCGTGTAAGGATTAGCAGTGACCGTGGGTTAATCACACGATCAAAGAGAGGCTTAGATTCGGCGTGGGCGTGGGCGTGGTATCACAATATATCATCATAAGTTCAACGATGAAAATTAATTCTGTAATGACAAATCTGGAAACGGGTCATTTCGAGGTTCTTTCATGTTATTTCCTCGGCTTATATCGATCGCCAAAGTCACGTGCCTGAACTTTTTACCCGGCTATTCTTCCCTTCTCTCTTTTTCGACATCCGTACGTCAAATTGACGTATCATTGACAATGATGTGATACGTGTATACTGAGTTACAAATAAAAATTCTTTGACGTGAAAATGGTTGCCAGGAACCGCGTGAATCAAACCTCCGGAAACACATTAACACTGGAAAGCTCCATCACAGTTGATACATCGCTCTCCTAATTTGCAAGTTCGAAATTGATTTGAAATAATATTGGTTCACCTGCTCTGATTGTCTAGCTGTAACAATTCGTCAATGTATATATAACGTTTCTCCTATTTGTATTTTCTGAATGAAAAT
>JAYMFW010192799.1:0-28080 GCA_036785005.1 Tubulanus punctatus
TATCTATCTATCTATCTATCTATCTATCTATCTATCTATCTATCTATCTATCTATCTATCTATCTATCCATCTATCCGTCCATCCATCTATTTATCTATCTATCTATCTATCTATCAAATAGATTAACGTATTTTCCGTACTTTTTTTGTATGTAGGAAGCAGTTCAGTTGACATTCGCCGATTGAGTCTGACACCAGATGTACCTAAATTACCCGGCGTTGCCCACCTTGCATACACAGCTGATGTAAAAAGAGACATCAGTGATGCTAAACTTGAACTTTCGATTAAGAAGAAAGCTTTCTTCATTTGGTTGCCGATTCCTTGTCTGACGTTGACCGATATACCGATCGGTTCCTGGTTCGTAAATAGTTCTGCTCATTTATTACATGATTTATTCTTTTGCAATTTGAGTTATTGGTGTGTGTAATATAATTTTCAGTACCTATGACGTTTGTCAAATGATAAATCAACACGGCGATGTTCTCTGTCCGATATTAGCGCAAATGTCAATTCCGTGTTCATGCCCTCTTCCTGCCGGCCAATACAAGGCCGACGACGCTATCGTCACATTACCAGAAGTACCAACAGGTCTCGGGTTTCTGACATCGGTAAGCTGAATCGGGCGCCCTATCGAATAAACCTCAAAGTCACATTTCATTTCAATGTAATTCAATACCAATTTCAAAATGTTTTGTTGTTGATCTGGTTTTTTCTTTCTTTAAATAGGGAAGTTATAGTATCGTAATCAAAGCAAAGGTCGGTACTGAGCAGATTTTATGTCTTGATATAGAGATTGATGTTACAACCTAATTCACGTCATTGTGACCGAACAAATTACAGTAAAATTATATGTATATCTCGCATTCAATTAAGAACGTTGACATTTTTAAACAAGGTTTTGAAGATTTTCTTGTCCGATTTCAAAATTCTGTATTTCACTGTAGATTTAACAACCATGTCTCTGATGGATCTAATAAACTTTAATGATGCTATAATTTCGATGAAACCATCGAGTCGATTTTAATGATATGCAAATAATAGAAAATCAGAAAATTAATTCTTCACTTATAACTAGTGACGAGAACTATTCTGTCATCAGACTCTTCCCTAGATCAACAACACTTCGCTGTCCGTTCGACGTGTTTGGAAGACGAAGATCCAATTTTTTCATCTCTGGAGGAGAGCGAAATATAGACATATCTAATATTTCATTAAGTCTGTGTGGATAATTGTTGGGCTTTTAATCATATTACAGGGATAGTAAAGGTTTCATGTAATGGTATTTCTATCGGAGTTAAAACTAAACATCTCAATGAGACAGTTTACAGTTTTATCCGCCATTTAGTCAGGGTACCGCGAGACCCCATTGTTGGGCAAACTTTCCGAATTTTCTTGAACAACTTTTTCTTGCGTGTTTTTAAATAATTCTGTCGGTCTATTACATAAAGGGATGAAGTTTTCATCTTTTAAAACTGTGAAAAATTGCCTTTCGAATAATGTAGCTGGGAATTTTGTATGTAGCAACAAATAGCAACAAATAGAAGCGGTAGGGATGTGAAAATGTGTAGCCATTTTAAAATCTTCAAATAACCTAATCATGCACACGTAGGAAGCGTTAGAAAAACGGTTTTAATTATCCAGCAAATTCGTGGTGGGATGTATTATTCTTCAGGCTAGATTCTGTGTAGAACATCCTATTGTTGTACATTCGTCGTTATTTGAAGCTTGGTTTAATGTTTTTATCCATTTGTATTCTTATATGGAATAACGCTTGAAGACGAGATGCGATTCCTATTGTCAGTCATGCGTAAGTCTCTTGTAACCTCTTATACTTTGTACGGTTTAACCGTATAATTATCTGACGGCTAAATTATTGTTATCCATCGCTACGAAGTCCTTGGCCATCCCGACTTCACCACCATATCTGTACGCATGCCGTCGTATTTCTAAAATGTCAAAAACAATATCACGTGAAGACCATACATCTTATTTCTTCGGGCCAATGTTGTCTTTATCCAGATATAAAAGAATTGCTTCATTGAATCATTACATAAAAATAAAGAAATATATTTTTTTATTTTTTCTACCAACTCGGTAACACTTTAAATGCCCATAGAATACATGAATTTTAGAACTTTCTGCGTTAAAGTAGGACAATTTTCAACTACATAAACTATTACTGCCGCTTTTAACCCTAATTCATAAAACCTGATGTAACCGCAGATAAGTGACAGGGAAAACTGTCAGGATTAGTAAGAACACTTAAATTGTGAAAGCGGACTCCTGCGTGAGATGATGATTACTGTCGCCTCGAACAAGTTTCAGTCACGAGATTGGCAATGTCTACCACGCGATATCTTGTCGAGGGATAGTCCGGCGGCTTTATTCTGACCGATGACAGTACTATAATGATTTCGCTGTAATACTGAAAAACTCCGACATTTCAAACGTGTCGATGACTAGAATATTTTAGGTTCCATGTTGTCAAGTTATTTCTTTACTGTAGATTGAATCGCATTTACTATCGAAGTCAATTCGTTTAATTTCGAAACAACAGATCGCTTAAAAATGTTTAGATTTCACATTGCGAAGTGCGAAGGTACAAGCGGGAGTTCTCTTTAAGAAGTGTCGCCGAAAATAAACGTTACAACTAAATATTTAAGGAAATTGAAGAAACAGTAACTCAAACTTGTACATGGAATGATGCACTCGCTCACAAAATTAAATGCTTCAAGAATTCATAACGATTTTGTTTCATCGGCGTCTGTACGATGGAAATAGGAAGTCGTATACTTCATATTGACGATTTCCCGAACTTCCTCTTCTTTTTATCAAATTCTTGACGTAATTCGTGAGAAATCGTTCCGAACATTCGTCCGGACCATTGTCAACCATAACTGGCGTATTAATGGCACATTCTCCACAACACAAATTCATATCGTACGTTTTGCGTCCATATGCAATGGCACATCGCATGCATCCCAAAAGGCAAGATTTTCTGATCACTGTGACGTCACACGCTCCGGCAGATTTATAAGACTCTACTGTGTGGCATATAGCAAGAAACAGGAAAATTGTGGCGCCAGCGACAGGTATAAAACTCGTTAGTCTTAACATCTGTAAATATACAAAACGGAAACATTAAATGACACGTGTGTTTGTTACATAATTCATAGATTTAAAATTCTCTACAACTTCCGTCATCAAGGTGATTTCGTAGGAGGTAACGCGACAAACCAAACAATCCTTTCATTTTTGTTTTTTTGCAAATGTAAATTTGTTTTTTTCTATCCATCAACAGCAAACTCGTCTAATGTTAAGATGAATTTTGAATAGACGTTGCTGGGACTAGATCAATTAAAGAGTATACGCTACTAAATAAATGTGTAACCATTAACTTAATGATAGTACTTCCGTTAGCTACCGGAAGGTGGCACCCATGACATCCGGTATACGGGATTTCGCATTTGTTAAACAAATGTTACACGATAAACATTTATTCAGAACATAACTTAAAACACTATGTAAAAGACCAATGATACAAACTGAATGAACGGTGTCATGTGAGAATATCTGTGGCAAATCTATAGAAGTATATATATGATGGGCACCGAGGGACTATCGTAATGATATCTCTGTATACGAATAATCCTGGAATTCAATGAGTACATATAATTGATATTCTGAATAATCAAACAGAGGCAGAGCCAATCTTAGTACACTCAGTCTCTTCATTACCAGCCTTAAATGATATTTTTCAGTTCTAATCTTACCACATAGCTATAATACCCGTAAAAAATAATGTCACACTCAAATATTTCATCATTGACTCTCATAGTTCAGCATTATTCGGTAACTCAATTTTAGTTCAAAATGAAAACTCACAACTTTAGTCTTTGGTCAGAATATTCAAAAACATGCTTTGAAAATTATCAATTATATCTCATAGGATGTTATTTCTTTAAAATCTTAAAAATATCAAAATATTCTCTCATATTCTCTCATAGTTTTTATGTTTGTTCGCACTCTTATACAGCGTAATAAAAGAGGTGTCTTCCCCCAAATTATGTGGTCTACAGCCAAAAATGACTTCGGATGGCTAAATTTTGATGAAATTCTCAATGGATTGAATTAACCATCCTTGATCGAAATTGACAAATCCGAATTTCTTCTCATTTACAGAGGTTACGACAAAGATGTGTGGCCTTTGATGGATACTAAATTTGATGTTGTGCTTGACATATTTTGGGAGATATAGAAGGTCAAAAGGGCAGATAACGGCACATAGTGCCTGTAAATACTACTAAATACTACTTCAAAGTTAGGGTATTTCCAACAAAAATTGGATTCCTGGCTCAAGTTTATCAAGACATATTTCAGCTAATATATTAGACAAATCCATTCTGTAAAGTGGTTAGTTGGATAACGAGTGGTCCATTGAATAGAAGTTTGAATGTAAAATCTATGGCTAATTGTTTCAGAAATTTTTTATTAAGAATGGTTAATCAAACTATTCAAAAATTCATGATAAATTAAGGGGTCTTATTAATGCTCAATTTCTGAATCCACTTTAGAGAATGGATTTGTCTATAATATATAAGCTGAGATAAGCTTGATAAACTTGAGCCAGGAATCCCATTTTTGTTGGAAATACCCTCACTTTGACCTTCTATATCTCCCAAAATAGGTCAAGCAGAACAACAAATTTAGTATCGATTAAAGGCCACACTCCTTCGTCTTAACCTCTGTAAATCTAAAAAAGTTCGGATTTGTCATTTTTTATTAAGAATGGTTAATTCAAACTATTAAAAAATTCATGATAAATTAAGGAGTCTCATTAATGCTCAATTGCTGAAACAATAAGCCATAGATTTTTTACTCTCTAACTACTATTCAATGGATCATTTTTACTTCAACTAATAAAACTTTACAGAATGGATTTATCTAATATATTAGCTGAGATATGACTTGATAAAAATGAGCCAACAATCGGACGAAATTCTTTTCAGAGTATAATGTTAACTAACTTTTTTTGCACAGTGTATATGTGTTATTTTGAGTTTTTATTTATGAGATATATAAGTCATATCACAACTGAATTTCTGAATTGCAGCCGCGACTGCTACTGGAACAAGTTGTTCAAGAGTACACGTGGTTACAATGCTGCAGACTCTAAACCAGTTACACTTGACTGACGTGTAATAATCAATGTCTAGTGTTGACTTATCACTTATCATCGAAACTTATATCACTTCTTAAGATCGAGCCAAGAACTGATAACTTGTCGGCAACCATTACTGGTCTGTTTGGATAGTTATAATTACAGATTCGGAATCACCGTTTTGAATGAATGGTTAAATCAATGTCATGGTCCGTCCGACGGCGGTGTAAAAACACCATAAAATCGTATAATCAGCTGAGAAATAATTTCTTATGCAAGTTCACCATCATCAATTTCGAGTAAGACACGTCCGGTAAATATTAGTTAGTCAACTACTGGCCGCGAACACCATGCAATAAAATTTGCTTTCAACTCCTGTCTGTACGTCTACTACGTTGTCTGCTAGTATCACTAAAGGTTCGTGTCGGACGTATGTAAAATTAGTTAGCAGATTCTATTTAAGTGGAAATTTGTTTAAAAATAAACCAACTTACGCTCGCTGAGATATTATTCGACCGAAAATCGACAGAGGTTATTCCAGTAACTGGACAAACAAATCAAAATACGGAGAGCACTGTAATAATGAGTAATAATAGGAATTCACAAAATATCTAATGATTGGTTTTTTAGCTGCTGTCCAAACTGACCTTTCAATTCGATAGATATGAAATATCGATTGTATCAAAAGCTAAAAATGCTTGCGTGTCGAGGGACACGTGTAAGGTAATCAAAATTGTAAAGATAATCTGTTTATCAGTATTAGAAGTATTAGAAAATGGCCTGGTCGCGTTTCAATTTGATTTCAATTATACTATGAATCTAGAATTATCTTAGATTTGAATGCTTTCTCAGTGTATCAACTTAAATTACCTACAAAGGTTAACTAGGCGCAAAGTTAAAGATCAACCGGGTTTGCCTACTAAGTGTGTAATTACTAGGAAATCAATTTATACCTGATTTTTTCTCATTTTTACGCAACAAACGACGTATATCTCTGGTAACAAGATATATTTTGGGAAGCTATTATAACGGCGATAACATTCTGTACATGTCTGAATAGACGTAAATTATGTTTGTTCCCTACATTCTTCTACTGCTATAAAATCGTCTAATTTATTAAGCGAAGACATATTTAGAATCACGATCGTATTATCAGATCCGGTAAAAATGTCTAAGAAAAGACAAGTTTTAAGGATGGATGTAGACTGGCCTTGTTTCAATCAGATAAAGGGTCCGTTCATTGGGTACACGATATAAGGTGATGGAAACCTCTTTACTTTAAATTCGCTAAGTCGAATAGAAGTGGTTGCCTACCGAAAGAAATTGAAAGACGTCTTATGCTATCAACATTTACCTTTTTATTTTCTGAAGATCGATGGCTTTTGTTTCCGAGAGTATTCTTTAAAAGCAATTACGATTGAAATAGCGATATGGTTATTGCGTACAAAATGAATAATAGGAGAGATACCTTTTGAACTCCATCATCATCATCTCAATCCGCTGGTATAGACAGACTGACCTTTTGAACCTTTGAAGGGTGTCTTAAGTAGGATCACTGTTGTGACGTACTCGACTCAGTTCTGATGAAAAAACTTTCGTTTTTGCGATATCGGAACCCGCACTGTGCGCCAATTTACGTTATCAAAATATTCATCATCTTTGGCAGTTTCGTAAATGGGAAACGGATTTGTATGTGACTAGTAAATGGAACGGCACCAGCGCACAGACCGAGCTTTATTAATTATTATATCACAACGCATATAACGCTATTGCGTATTGTCAAAGACACTGAAACAAATAACGAAGTCAGCGAAAATTGAATATTAATAGGGAGACGATGAAAAAGGCATCGGCCATGAAACTGAAAGTTATTCACACGGACAGCAAACAAAAATATGATGAAAAAGTATTGATAACACAGTCGGGTGATCAAAATAAACGCCGCACGCCTACATAAAACCACAGAAAAATCACTGAAGTTATTCTTAAAAAGCAGTGATTTGTGAACGCTCTTGTTACGTTCCAATTTACGATGTTATATTATGTCTAGTTTGAGTTTTGTATGACACAAGTCACGTAACAATCTTTACACATTTACAAGTGCCATTTTTCCTTATGAACGATTTTCCTTTTTTAGTGCGCGCATATTCATTGTTTTCAAAAACCAAGAATGGAATACTTATCATCATTTAGTACATCCATGCACTCTACTTAACATTAGAAAACAATTTATCAAATTCAAAGATTTATTCTTCAATTCTGAATATAACAGATTTTTTATGTTTATAAATTGTTCGTAATTAAAAATGTCGTTAATCATTGATCAAATAAAGTCGGTGTCAAATCTTAATGCCGAGATTCCCGCTTCCTGATTGTGCAAAATGGGTCGCATCGAATGTTTGATTAATTGCTGACTTATTTTAGAAGATTAAGTATTTTGTGAACTCGTTCACCCTGTAGATTATTGCAGATTATCTCGAGTCGAGAAGAGAGGCGGCTCCACTTTGTGGCTTTAAATGGTGTAACGATGATATACGAGGAAAAGCAAGTGATGAATTGTCTATTGGCGGCAGTGTAAGTTCGGTGTTATTCAAGTTCGTACACAATTTTCCATATAATGACCGCTATGAGTTATATGCATTATCACCCCCAGTGTCGAATGACAATCTATGGGTCATTAGATAAAGTACAATTATAAGTTAATAGTTATTGTGTCACCCTACAGCTCCCACAGCTGCTCAATCTCTCTATTCGATTACCTAAATAGGTATTTGAATATTTGCACATACTGTGTTATTAGACAGTCAGATCGGGACAGACTATAATCTTTACATCCAGTAAATATTTCCCATAGTTATTTACCCAAAGTATTTAATTTTCTCCGAATTCTGGATTCTTTTCTTATTGAAATTGTCAAAGACGTTTTATACATAAAGATGTAAATTAAAGCCTAACGCACACAGCCAACATTTTAACAAAAATATTGTTTTGGTATTTGTTCTCAGAACCCGCACACAGCAAACATTTTAACGAAAGAATAACGAAAAATGTTGCTAACACAAAAACTTTAAGATCAGCGCACACAGCCGACTTTTCTGAAAAACATTGTTGTCAACAAATGTTTTTCGTAAAAGGTTGGCTTGACATAAATCTATCTATGTTCAAATGTCCGAGTAATATTTCTCGGTGAATGTATACGCCATTATAGGAGATGAGACAAGACACAAAACTAACATGAAAAGTCAAGTGATCCATAAAAAATATCCAGACTACGTCTAACGTACAAACTTCCTTGAACATGCCATCGCACTGTCATCGGTCATTAATGAGCACTGCGCCTTGAACAGTATTAATGGCGATTAGTGCGTAGGTTTTTTTTCTTACTTTAAGGCCTCGACTTACAAAATCAATTCAAAATCCATATAAGTCGATCATATAGGAACAGATAAATTGACCTTAGATATTTGTCTCTGTACCCTATGAGAGAAACCCAGAAAAATACAGAATGAGACAATGATAAAACGATAATTATGTAAACACTTAAATGTAAGTAAGACATATAATGGATGAAATGAAAAATATTTGTTCAATCAATAGATACACTGTAACAGGGAGGCATGTAAAGTATGACCAAAGCTTTCCATAACAAATTCCTTCATATATCTATTAACCATCGACGAACTTTGTCATTTATGAGGCTTTTGATTCATGCATATTTCTCAAAATGACAAGATTTATGTTTCAAATTTGATAAGCGATCCTCAATCATAATCAAATCTACTGTACATATAATCCATTACACTGACTGTACGTCATAGACCTTGTCACTCGTGTTTTATCGTAATTACATTTCAGAAATTCTAAATACCATTTATTCCAACAGTTCAAGTAAATCTAAACCTAAATATGAAATTGTTCTCACACGTTCTGTAATTACGTTACGAACAAAATGATGGCAGAATCCAATTTATTCAATTGATGGCAGAATTTAATTTTTGAAATGATAATTGAAAGTTGAGAAAAGCGATTCAAAGAAGAGAAACAAAAATTTTTAAACGCAAAATGAACAGAACAGAAAGAATAAATTTTACTTACGATCTCTGATTTATGTACAAGATTCCTGGCAAGTTACTTATCACAATTCGCACTCTGTTGCCCGGTTACTCTACACTGCACCGAATGCATCGTTTTGCATCTATTGTGAATTTATATTCCCACCTTTAGACGCGATTGGACGGCCGATACTGACGTCACCAGTTCCGAGAACTGCCGATCTCATATTTGACAGTCAGCTTCAGTACTTTTGGAGGGTCCATCTTGATTGGATATTCGCATGTTATTTGTCAGTATTCATATTCTGTTCCTATAATCTCAGTATCTCTTTTTAGATTATCACATATACTTGTTCGATATTTTTCCACCACGCACTTTACTATATCGTAGTGCCAGAAACTGTTGTTTGCTTATTTTAGATGTTGACTTAAACTTATTTTTACAGAAGCTGCTGAGAAATGAACAGAAATAATGTTATTTTTCATAACTCGGCGTTACTTATAAATGTTTCGCTGTTTTGATCGCAGCGCGAGTTTTCAGCAGCATGATTTACAGGAAATGTTGACGGTACGCACGCTATTTCCGAATTATTTCACAACCATTTCTGCCCATTCCATGGCCCGTAACTAGATCTTGCTGTTATATTTGTCAAAAAGTGTCGAAATATATTGCATCATTGACGGAATAAAAATATTCAGATGAGCACCAAATGTCCTCATCGTGACGAATATCAATACCAGGATATTAAGTAAAATGTAGATACAGTGGAAAAAAGAAAAATGCACCCTTTACAGATCTTACTAAAAATCGATTGCATTTCCAGTTGTAACATTAAAATTTTGATGCATATTAAGATAATCGGTCGAAAGATGATATTTGTATCAAGGTGTAAGAGTACCCTAAGAAACTACTTAGAACTGTTTACAACGTAAAGGTAATTCATAATATTTACTCGATGGTCGAAACCCGATTTATCGGTACATTACGTGTTTATTATGTTAATCGATGCTTAAAGTGTTTTTACGCGTGGGCGACCGAGATGAGTCAGAGAATTAAACCCTCAAATTCCGAACCCACATGTCATTAATTCCGATGCAATTAGCTGAGGCTAATTACAACTAAATAATTATTGGTGACGTAACAAACATATGCTGCGTCACTGATACAATAGCTAATGATTTTTCATTTTGGATCCAAATTGGCCGCTAGTGTTGTTTTGTTATCATAACGGAATGATGTATTTCTCCATCCTACTCGCTCTATCCCCACCACGGATACTTTCCCTTGAAATCAAATACACTGCTTGATCATTTTACTTCCGTCCACCCTGCCTTCACTTTTTTTTTCTTATTTTTCAGAGAAAAAATCATTGTCACGTAGTGTTCGTAGGGGCTTATAAGTTACATTTGACCTTCAGAAAATATGAGGAGCTCATATGGTGAATTCTGACAAAAACTTCATTCAAGTCCAAAGTATTTTGTCCTTATCACATGAAATTACTATAAATTTTTGTTTATTACCACGCGACTCGGGAAATTGCATCAGGTTCTTCGGACGCGGAGTAATCTGTCACATAGACAATATGTACCAACTACTGAATGCATAAACAACCGAATTAACGCGAAAATGAGTGAATTACGGTACGAACCAAGTGAATATTAAATGAACATTAGACAACGTTTAAAAGACGCTGTGTATGCATTTATACGGACAGTGTCCGATTTAATCACATTCTAATGTCCTTCTGAATCTCATTCGTAGACTGTTAATAAACTGTTAATCTTATCTTGTAACTGGAGAGGTCAATGAAAGTACAAGGAACGTGGTTAGATATCACGACTTAACAATCTGTCCTTTCCACTACCAAAGAAATGTTGCGTTCTTCTAATTAATGCCGGATAAACCCTGAGCCTTGTATGTACATGATAAACATACGGCCGTTTTACAGGGAGGTGTTACTCTCTGTTTAGACGTGGGAGATGGTAATATTCATGATAGTCGGATGACAAAATTCGAATGTCCTCGCACGAGTCTCAAATTTCGATACGAAGATCTCGATACGAAGATCTCCTTCGAGTCGCAGGGCAAAAATGAGAAGTCGATACTGACTAGATAAGATATATTTCAAAATGATATGTATATCTATATTTGAATGAAGCTGATTATATCATGTCTCGTTACCAGGTAATATATATGTTGATTTTGAATGGGTGACACCTCGATGGTGTGAACAAAATCTACCGAACCATTTTCTTCTTGCAGAGAACTTAGAATCCAACAGAAGAACGTTACTAGGAGGCGCTTGTCGATGAAGGACCGACATCACTTTCTATACCGGAGTCCAATTTGCTGCTTCGGTCTGAGACAACTTTGGCTGCCATCTTGTTCTTACTAGCTGCCGGTGACACACTTAATTTTTCAGTTTTGGTCGTGAGGTTGTTATTTTTTGCGGCCATGATCCACTCAGATTTCCGCAAGTCTACGACTTTTGCCCTTTTATTAACTGACGCTTCCAACATGGCGTGTATAAGTCTTTTACAATTGTGTGAGATTTTCTTCGATTTTGAAAATCCTACTTTTCGTTCTGTTTGCATTCGAATCATTTTCTTGATATTTGAATCATCGAACGGCATCGAACCACACACCTATATAAATTGATGACAAATCAAATGAATACATACATCTAATCAAAAATTGTTGAATGGAGAAATGAGATTACTGACTGAAAACTTATACCATGATATAAAGTATGATTCCCATACTCCAAATATCGTAAGCAGTTCCCTCATAGGGTATTCCTTGCAGTATCTCTGGCGCCGCATACGCGGCACTTCCACAAAATGTGCTGCTATGTTCGGTGGCTTCTAAGTGGCGAGCAAAGCCAAAATCTGATATCTTTATTTGGTTTTCAGAATCTAAGAGTAAGTTCTCACATTTTAAGTCCCTACAAAACCCATAAATTGAAAAAATGGATAGAATTGATTATTCGACAGGTTTGAAGTATACAATAAACGATCATATCGTTAGATTTGATGAAATTATTACCTGTGAACAATGTTGTTTTTGTGACAGTAGTCGATACCTTCAATTAATTGAGAAAACCAAAGTCTAGACTTGTCCTCAGGTATGGCGCCACGTAGCTTGATGTATTCTAAGAGATCTCCATGACCTGCCATTTCCATCACTATGAACACCTAAAACGAAACTTCGGTCTATGAAGAATAGCTTCTCTGTAAGTATGTGTCGCAGTTCCAAAATATAAATTCAAACGTAGAAATGTGTGGAGGGTTTACCTTTGAATTAAACTGCATTACTTCATACATCTGCACAATATGTGGATGGCTTAGCTTCTTTAACACTTCAAGCTCACGGGGTAAGAATTTTTCCTGAAAATCTTTCGGCGCCTTTTTTCTATTAATAACTTTGATAGCTACATTTTTTGATGAACGGTCACAAAAAGCTATTTTCACTTTGGCATAAGATCCTTCACCGAGAGTGTGTCCAAGACTGTAACCTCGTTTTTTCAGTTCAGCATCATCACTAATTTTTGCAAGAAACATCATTTCAATTCCCACGACCTAAATTGTATGAACTATCCACTCATTTACTCACAACTAGAGTAAGTCATTATGAAGTCCTATCTTCAGAATTACACACTGATTTGCGTAGAATTTGGTATGTTTTACGTAATTTTTGCATATAAACACTGAAATAATTTAAAGTGATACAAATCTTTGTACAATTGGTTGCGGAGGGGACGGTTTCGTAGAAACAAGGTTGCCTTAGTCAAACAATATGGCCGTTACCAAGGTGTTCGTATACGTGATACTTTTCAAAAACAACCGAAAAACCTCCAAATCTTTGAGTGAAAGCTATGAGTGGAGAACGACCAAGTAAACGCAGGGCCATCGGCGAGAATCACCCAGGTAGACAGAAAAATGCACCAAGCAAAGAGGAACAGCTCCGTGCTGAACTTGAACGATTACGGTACGAAATGGAACCGGCAGCACAATCATCAAAATCACCATCCTCATCCGGCTCTAACTTTCCCAATCCACCGTGTCCGGTCGTATGTTACAGAGGGACAATTCGAGCCGTCTTAGCTCAGAAGGGCTACCTCACTAGAGAGAAACTTGGCACTGGAAGTTATTCTCAGGTACGGTTGGCAATAAATATGAATTCCTCATTGATGGAACAAGTCGCAGTTAAGATCGTTGATCTCGAAAGTGCACCATCAGATTTTAAACAAAGATTTCTACCTCGAGAATTACAAATCTGGCCTCTGTTAAATCACACCAATATCGTAAAACTCAAAAGTACATTTCGAGACTCTTCAAGAATATTTGCTGTATTGGAGTACGCATCTGGTGGCGACGCTCTGCATTATGTTCAAACACATGGTGCAATAGGAGAACCTCGTGCAAAAAAGTGGATGTCTCAACTCGGGGATGCTGTCCGCTACCTTCATGGGTTACAAATATCGCATCGAGACTTGAAACTCGAGAATCTACTCTTAGATGGTCAACAAAATGTAAAATTATGCGACTTTGGATTTGCCAGGGAGTGTGATCAAAACCTAAGCAACACTTTTTGTGGCTCGAAATCATACGCTTCTCCGGAAATATTATCTGGTGTTCCATATGATCCCAAAAAAGCCGACATTTGGGCACTTGGGGTAATACTTTTTATTCTGGTCACTGGAAGAATGCCATTTGATGAGAGTAAAGGTAACCACAGCCTTCTACAAGAGCACAGAAATTTAGGAATATCGTGGCCAAATACAAGAACTCCATCAGCTTCTTGTAAAAGTATATTGTTATCATCCATGGAATATAACTATCGCCTGCGAATTGATATCGCAAAATTTCTTGGTCATCGATGGTTTCATTCTGAAATGAACAAAACGCGCAATAGACTTAACAGGCGCTACATCAACGATTTGGAACTTGGAACGTCATAAAGCCACCGTGTTCGGTGTCGTCCCTTGTTTAACTAATCAAAGGGTGCTTAAACATTAGTAGAAGAAAAATGCGTGCAAACAAATGGAATCAATTATGAAGAAGTGAAGTCAAAAGTGTTCTGCTAAGTCATATCAAGTTTTACTGATATGTAGGAGTTTTTGAATGGGCCACAAAATCATGACTTTATCAGCAAATTTGTCGATTTTAGAATAAGCGTGTGTAAATTTTTCATTAAAACTGCAATTTTTTATGTATACGATTTGATTCAATATAGCAATAAATAGCAATAAAGATCTTGAGTATTCTAAAGCAGAGAGTCTTCTGACAACTGGTGTTTTACCCGAACGTCTACAAAAAGCTCATCGATATGTTTGGGTTAATCATAAGTCAATCTATAGTTTCGGAAGAGTATCCAGATAATCAAACAGAATTAAAAACGCAACTGTGATGAATTTCACAATCAAAATCCGTAACGGTTTAATAGATTTTGACTCTCTAGAGTGTTGTACATAAACGGATTTTAATTATGAAAATCATCACAGTTGCGTTTTAAATTCTGTTTAATTTGTCAATCTTTTAGTTTTTGCTTATTCGTTTTTGGAATCCTCTCAACTTTTAGGATAATGTCCTCCTATTACCACTGCAACCAGACAAAAACAACAAGACATAATATGATGTTCATCGGAAGCTATAATAACACGAGAGCATTTACAGCCATTTGCTCTTTTGGGACGAATCCAGATTCAAGAAAATACGGATGATTTATATTTCAAACCAAGTAGTATGGACTATCAAATTTATCAGATACCTTTTATCGAATGGACATCCGATTATCTAATTATACTAGGGTTCTCCAATCCAAAAACACATTTCTTGCGATCAATTTAATGATAACATTTTTGAATCTAGACTCTGATTTTCCATTGTGTAGATACAGCTTTTATTTATTGAATTCAGGAGAATAGTGTAGCTTACATTTTAGTTTAGCAGACTTAGGATAACTCATCTTTATAAGATTTAACATTCCGAATCTAAAGTTGAATAGATAGGGAAGTTTAAAATTGGAATTACTATTGGAGTCTCCGTTTAAGATTGATTATTTTAGATAAATGTAATTCAGAAATCATAAGGCTGTCAGATTTAACAAAATTGCAATTACTGACAGGCGCTCTCTTTGACTTTTTCTACAATTGTTACAAGCTGGTCGAAATTCGACACTTGCAAAGTGTTTTGGCTCTTCGGATGAGATGCCATCGATTTGAGGGATTTTTCGTCCATATCATTGCCGACACCCACAGCAATGATTTTCGCTCCTGTGTCTTGTAGATTGAGAACAGCATTCGGTAGTTTGGTCTGGTCTGTAGCATTTCCGTCAGTGATGACCACTACGAGATGTTTTACCCATTTACGGCTTCCCTTTTTGCGGGTCAGCACGCTACTGCGGACAAGTTCTAGTGCCTTTGCGGTGTACGTGCTGCCACCTTAAATGTGTTCAAAAAATAGGTTTAGGTTCTTCCCACAGATGTATTATAGGTGAGCGGCAAACAGCCACAACGAGGCTTCATTCAATGGGTTTGCATCCTCTGAAAGATTTTTTTCGTATGGGTGTGAACAAAATGAAGCCCAAATATGGAAGGTGGGTAGAAATTGTGGAGTCTTTGATTTAAGGGTCTTACGGATCCACCCCTGAACGTTGGTATTATGAGATGATTATATTTACCGGTGTATAAGACGTTATCGATGGCGGATTGAAGACCTCCAGCCGTAAAGTGTTCATTAAGATAGAACGCTACCCTAACATCGTCCTTAGCAGAATAACGTACGAGAGCTACGCGAACCTTTGTGGCACCAATTGGCATATTTGAGATGACATTTCGAACGCAGTCCAGCATCTTCTTGAAGTTTTTGCCTTTAACACTACTGGAAGAATCGAGTACGAACACAATATCAGCGCGGAAATTCATCTTGCATTCTGTAAAAGAAAAAATAATAAATCTTTTAAATAATTCGATATAACGTGTTTGTTCTAAATAACTATGGAGCATCTATGAAAATATTACCCAGACATAGATCTTCCTTGTACATCCAATTGACTGGACAAGCACGCGTCTCGGCTTTAAATGGAATAGAAATATGTAAGTAGTAATTGAATTCGATCAGGAAGCAAGTATCTCAACCCATTTTAAGTGAATGGTTCAAACTCACTGCAATCTTTTTCTTCTAGTTCCTTGACCACGGAATCAAGTTTACCGAAATCAGACACAGCAATAACATTCTCGTCACCCGGGGCTGAAACCATCGATTTAAGACCGTTGACATCAGCTCCATTGCCTATCGCCACAGCCATCACCATTGCGCCCTCTCCCTGTAACTCTGCGCTTATTCCCATCATGTTGTCACTAGCGTAACCATCGGTTATCAATACTACTAGATTCTTGGTCCATTGTCGCATTCCTTTATTTATCTGTATAAACAAGGAGATATTTATCAGAATTTTGCTCCTCCCTTTGTATGACTATTTATGTACATTGTCACTTGCCTTCAAAACTTGATTCTTGACCATTTTCAGAGCGTATCCACTGAAAGTCATTCCACCTTTGTAGTCAATACTTTGAATACCTGCGAGTACTCCATCCTTCGAGAACTGACTGTTCAGGAATAGGAAGACTTTGGTTGTATCTTTATTCGAGTATCTGACCGCTGCTATTCTAACTTGGTCTTCACCGATTCTCAGCTTCTTAATAACGTCATCGCAAAATTTTTTGATCTTATCAAAATTGGCAGTTCCAATGCTCATTGATGCATCCATAACGAAAACAATGTCGGCAACTTGGAATGTCGTGCATTCTGCAATCATTAGTGAGTTTGTTACAAAGCATGCTTATCGTGTGCAATCATTTACAAAATGAAATAACACTTACTAACACATCTGTCAACTTTCAAATCATAACCTTCTTCACATGTCGGACGAACTCCTTGAAAAGAAATACAATGATCGTTGAGATTTTGAAATGATCGTTGCGTTGAGATGATCGAAATCCATTGATATCGTTATGATGTTTCATAGGTTAATAGGTGTGGTTCTAAGTTATGATTAAAAAATGGGAAACAATTCAACACATACTGCAAGTCGTTTCTTTCAGCTTTTGAAGAATTCCGTGTAACTTCGAGAAATCGGAAGCGTGGAGGAGATGTTCCCCTTTAGGATTTGAGGCCATGTAATTCAATTCTGTTTCGTTGAGTTCTTTGCCGATTCCAACTACGAACAATCTGGCTCCTTTTCTGTGAATTCTATGAAGAGCTTTGGGTAGGTTTTTACGATCTGTTGATGTACCATCAGTAAGAATCACCACTAATTTTGGAACGTTCTGTAATCAGATACTAAACTCGTCAAACAATTCGCAAACTGTTTTAAAAGCGTGCTTAGATAAGCTCAGTTCGGTATCACAGTTGAATCTTTGAAATTAATCAATGTACATCGAAATAAGCTGGACTACCAGGACAATCAAAGCAATAAAAATCATAGTTTAGGATGACATCTTACCTTTCTTGCACCTTTTGATCTTCGTAATACCTTTCTGCGAATGTAGTTTAAGGCATATGCAGTGTAAGTAGGTCCTTTGACGTACTCCACTGAAGCGATGTGCGACTGAACATCTTCCAGTGTTTTATATTTGTTCAAATAGAAAATTCGTTTGGTATTTCGTTTGCTCGAAAATCGAACTAAAGCAACTTGAACTTTGTTGGGACCGATTGGGAATTCTGCGACTACATCCTGGATAAACTTCTTCATTTTCTCAAAGTTTGGCGCCTTTACACTTCCAGATGCATCAACAAGGAATGTGAAATCAGCCTTGAATGAATCGCTACATAGTTTCGTTGGTTCGTCTAGAATTGAAACACAATGTTCAATTTCAGCATCGCATTAAGCACGTCGACGATTATTTATCAAGATTCTACACAACTTACTTTTCGGTACCTCTTTCTCTGCGCATATTCCACACGAGATTTGACACGTGGCAAGCATGTATTTTGGGTTCTTTGCACATTGACCTTGGCTGGCCCATTCTTTACAACTTTCGTGGAGATCAGCGCATCCAACTTAAAACAAAATTCATACTTTAAGCAGAGTTTACTACATCGACAAATTAAATGCAACATCACTGCACTCAACATTTATTATAAAAGATAGTAATGTAAAAAGATTTTTTATCTTATTATTTTATAGTTCAACTGTTCAAATTATATTTCAACCAATCAGCAAGCTCAGCACAAATGCATAAAATGATTACTTAATACGTTGTGCGTGTAGTAACATTCACATTACCGTGATATCATCAAAGACAATGCGCCAAGCTGCATCCATCTCCATCTAACTAACCTAAAATCCAGTACTCACCTTCAACATCTTTGCCGCCTGAACATATTTTACAAGCTCGTGGACATTTTGCGTTCATCGTCATAGGATCTTCCTTGCATTCGCCGATTTTCGCCCAATACGCACACTGCTGAGGAGCATCGTCTTTGCATTCACCTTATCAGAAAATGGAAAAAATTTGACATTAAACTATCCATGCGACAATCTTGCGGTCCCAGGGCCATAATTACTATCACTGATCTTATCTGCCTGCATGAAATATCACACAGAAAAATTATTCTATAATTTTTCTCGGTGGCGACAATTTTTTTTCCTTTTTTCTGTGACAATTTTTCAAGTTTAATAAGCACAACACATTTCAATTTCTTCCTTTTGTCGACAGTGGTTATTTCGTGAGAATACCCCACGGAAAAAAGTGTCATTAAAAGCAACCATTTTTCGACAGCAACTAAATTGCAGGGTGAAAATATAACATACAGTTTGGCTAGCATTTGAATGTATTGAGAAGTTTTATGTATTTATTGTGGATTTTCATGAGAAGTTTTTTCCAACCTATTTCTGAAAATATTACAGAAATAGTTTAAATGTTTAGATCATTTTCGTGGCCATTATTCAGTGTGGTATTTTTACTTTATATTTCTACCAACCTGTTTTCTCCGCCGCAATCTCACCAGCTTTACAAACTTTGCAAGATTTCTTGCAATTTTGAAGCATCAATCGAGGATTTTCGAGACATTCGCCAGCTTGTGCCCGAAATGCACAATCTTTATCGTCATCGACACATTCACCTGAATAAAATACATACTTCGGATCACAAGGGACCCTTGAATTTTCGAGAATGTGGCTATTTTCATTGAAATATAAAAAAGAAAGCAGATAAAAACTGAAATTTGGGCCAAGCAGGGTGCGTGACAATAAAATCAACGGAATTAACCTGTTTCTGCAGATGTTGGTTCTTTGGTTACTGGTGTATCTGCTGCAGCCGCTGAAAGATAATTCCACTATAGCATTATGTTAATGAAATAGAAATAACACGGAAAGTCTACGCAGAGCTATGGTCTTCGAGCCGATTTTCTTTGGATTTGCGAAGGTTTCGTGGCCATCCGAAGTGTGTGCTATGTTTCACCAATCGGACTGGAGTAGAAGATTGTTGGATATCCAGAATTGTGAACTAGCTAAGTTTCTGCAATTTATTCAGATTATTCTACTGCAAACTACTAGGAACAGCTGCTTCCTATGTATTAAAAATGTGTAAAAATGAACCCTAGAATTAATTAATTTTTGTATTAATTTCATCCCATTTATAATTCAACTATATTCAAACATTTAGTATCGTAACCATGTTTAAACTTATGTTCTTCTTGTAAACTATTTTCCTTTTTCTTTTCCTTTTTTAAGGTGTATGCATGTGTCAAGCTATGCTTTTTGTGAATAATCTCCTCTCTATATATTTCAACAACTTATGTAAAATATTATCACATTATATTTTCCTTTAAATATATGTCCATATTTTGCTGTAATTAGTAGGAAATAAAGTGAATAATTATGATATTCAGTATATATTGTATTAATCTTTCCAGGCGCCTCTCACCAGGACAGGTGTAACACGAAGATTGACACTTTGCCGACATGTATGAGGGATTCTTTTTGCATTCGCCCGCTCTGAGCCATTCAGCACAATTAGCATTTTGATCACTGCAATCATCTGAAAACAAACCATTATAGTATCATGTAAAAGTCTCATGTATTGAAAGCTTTGATCTTTGATTTGATAATATTTCAAAAATTAAGAGACACATGCGCATTAACGCCAGCTTACTGTCTGGTTTGCCGCAAACTCTACACGCTCTCTGGCATTTATACATCATGTAGTTTGGATTCTTATAGCACTCTCCGCTGATAGCCCATTGAACGCATTTTTTGCTTTCGTCCTTGCATTCTACAAGATGACAACCGTCAGCGTACTTTTTTATTCAAATGAAAGATAAACTCCTGATTCATGATTGAAATTTTTTACAAAACGACCTACCTTTCTTACACATATGGCAAGAATCTTGACAATTGAGCAACATGTATTTAGGGTTCTTCAAGCATTGCCCTTGTCGAGCCCATTCACCACATTTCTTACTTTTATCCGGGCAATTAGCTGAAAAATATCAATTATTGTGATTATCTTCAAGCTAAAGAACACCAAATCTCTCTTAATCATCTAATAAACAAAAAAATCATTGTTGATAAACTTGTATTATGATTTTTTGGAAAAACTTACGATCATTCCCGCCACAAACTTTACATGCTTTCTGACAGCTATACATCATGTACTTTGCATTTTTATAGCATTCCCCGAGAATCGACCAATAGTCACACTTTTTATTTGCGTTCGTACATTCTGAAAAACAATACATTTTTCTAACAGATTACAAAAATGAATTGGTTTCTTAAATTTCCGTCGTTTTTTGCGCTAAATCCTAGCAACGCCGGACAATTACAGAACTCCGGTTTTGTTTTTGTGAATATACAGATAAGGTCATAGTTTCCCACCTTTTTTACACATTTGACAAGAATCTTTACAATTGAGCAACATGTATTTGGGATTCTTCAAACATTCCCCTTGTCGAAGCCATTCACCACATCTTGCACTTGCATCTGGGCAATTAGCTGAAAATTAAAAACTTGCAAACTTTAAAGTACTTTCAACGTTGTTGGAATATACATTATTCAGTTAAGATCTATGCGTCACAAACAACCATGTTAATAATGAGTAACTTACGAGTTATTTGGCCACAAAGTTTACATGATTTCTGGCATTTATACATCATGTAAGACGGATTCTTGTAGCAATCTCCATTTATAGCCCATTTTCCACAATTTGCACTGGCGTCCTTGCAATCTAAAACAGTTTTATCTTTTCATAAATATTGGGAAAAAATCTTAGAGTAAATCATTTTATCAATATCTTTTTCAAAATAGAATTATGTGAATATGGTGTAGGAAACTTACCAGATGGACATATCTTGCAAGATTTCTTACATTTAAGCAACATGTATTTCGGGTTCTTCTTACATTCGCCTCTACTTGCCCAGCTTGGACAATTGTTATTATCATCACCACAATCTACCAGAGCACCAGAATCAGAACCAAATGAAATTGAATGGGATTCACTGTCACTTTAAAGTTGTTTATTTTTATTGATATCAATTCATTGCTCACAATTTTTTTTCACATAATCGCGAAGAGCAAGATAAGCAAACAGAAAATAGATACAAGTCACAGACATTTAGATTGGAAGGATCTGAATTGTTATATCACAATTTACCTGCCGCGAACGCTATTCCCGGTAAAAGGATGAAAACCGCAAAACCCCAATTTAGAATGATATGCATCTTCCTGAAAAGTTCCAAATATAGATGTAATTCTAATGTATATCTTAAGTTTTGGTCTTTTATGTATCATTTTAACAACGGCTATTAACGCTGGTCAATATGTCTGCTAGTTGATTTACGGAACCAAATATATGACAGCCGTTATTAGAAAAAAAACATGGTCGATCATTGAAATCTGTGACGTCTAAAAACAAAATTGAATCGATAAATTTTTTTCGTTAACCACCTAAGCACCATATACAAATCATGTTTAGAAGAGAATAAGGCACGAAATTGGGATCTTTCTCGTCAACTTTAAAAAAACTTTAAAATGTTTTCTCTTGATACATTAATTCCAAATGTAGGGCCTATCTATTCATCAAATATTTTGTTTATTTTGTAATGTTCTGACAGTAGCGCACTTCTCACCAGCAGAAAATCTACATTTTCAATATAAAATCTGATTAACTAAATCCACACGATTTACGATTTAGTAGTGATGCATCGCCATTTTTTATTTTGAGATATCAAAGCAAGTTTTTAGTTCGGACATCCATTTATCCGTGTCATTGCGTGAAAATGAAGTATATAAAGAATTGATAAAATGCTGTCCATTCATCCGTTTGTTGCCCGCACTGCTAGTTATTCCTTATTTCTCAACGCCCCGCCCGAACTAGGCTCACGATGATAAGCCAGGTTTTCAGGTTAACTTTTCATTGTTTCATAGACAAGGAAAACTTACGAAAAGAGGCGATATTCCACTGCTCGATTGATACTGGACTAGTATCGTTAAATTGAAGTTATCATTTTAAGACCGATACGTACCTTGATGTATAACGGGTCCTCTACTTTGAATGATCCGTGGAGGAATGGGAACAGCCAGACTAACAAAATGTGGTTAATAACCAACGAGTGATTGATTTCGACAATAATTGAATCACTTTTGAAATATAATGACACACGGCAACACGTGTGAAATACTTTCTAAAAAGTTAACCAAACAATAAAGGCATCTGGTACCAGAAAACATATTTGCCCAACAAAAATGAAGCTGACTGCTTATATTGTGTGCATTGATTTCTTTCTAAACTGTAATAATATACTAATTAAATGTATCATACGTGTTCGCAACATGGGTTTTATTGTTCTATTTTAACATTTTATAATTATTTTACCATGCTGTTAACCGTTAAATCAAAATGTCCAGGGATTTTACAGGTACAATTTTTTTCGAGCAGCATTGGAATCGACACCATGAAAAATTGGCATTACTGGATTGATGATGAAGTTGAACCAAAACATTTTTGCCAAGGCAAAACTTCGTGTATATCTCTTTCCATGGAAGTAAATACATTTACGGACGAATATCGTGGACTTTTTGAGTTAGTAAGTCGACTTTTCGACATTTCGACTTCACTCTATTCTGACCCGGTTATGAATGAAGAACACCCCGTGAGGATTAATGAAAAAATAGTGTAAATTTCACCAAAAAAAATATATATATCACAGCAATCCATGACATTTTGCTAGTCATCCAAGCAATATGACGTACCGAAAAGTCGACTTTTTACTCTCGAAGAGTCGTCTTACTTACACGACTTTTTAAATTAAAAAACCAGGTTGGCCGCATTGCGATTCCGTAAAAACTAACTTTGATATTAAGAAGTTTTTCTGACTGGTATGACAGATGTATTACATAAATGTACAAGAATATCTTTATCATGATTTTTGCAAGCCTGTAGTTTCAAGGCTAGTATAGTATGTTTCTGAACTTTTTCAATAACAGATAGAGAATTATCGACTTGAATTCTAGACTAATGAACTGTTGATAAACTGTCTGTCGGTTATGCAGAAGACGTAGCATTTCCCATCACGTGATTCGTTGTCGACGAATCAAATTGAACGATTATGATGAAATACGTCAAGAAAACGCCACCTAACTGAAACAGAAAATAGTGAAAATTTGATAATTATACAATAATTGAGTAGTGAGATTATCATTGTATATATACAATTTCTGAATTACCGTTAAGAGTGTCTCCCGGTTGATAACAAAAAGTTTCCAAGCAGTGATACCTATCGGTGGTCCTTGTAACCGTGCAACAAACATCGATACCTTAAAGAGAACAAAAATTATAATGTGCAAAAAAACAATATATTTCAAAGAATGTCTCATTTTTCAATACATGCTCGCATACCTGAAGAACTTGATGGCTAGTTAATTCTCTTTCACGGTCAATTTGTATATCATGGATCATTTCCGCCAGTGCATGTGCCTAAAATAGACAATCATAATCAGAACTTCTCGTTCAATATTTATCATTTCGTAACTCAGATTGTTATTTACTAACATTTGCTGTCAATGCACTTCCATCAACCAGCGTAACTCCCAGAAGACACACCATTCCCAAAAGCCAATAAGCATTAATAGCTATCACGGTCGGTTCCGATCCTCTGCGAATATGCCAAATGATGTTATAAAAGATAAACAGTGTTCCAATCAAACTCTGACCCAACAGGTTTGAGTTATAGTATTGTGACTTATCGTCTAATTTTGCAACCATGTTACACACTTTCTGGTGATCACGCCTGTGCATTTCGAAATTTTCTAGTACACTTTCTGGATCTTGTTCTGTAAGTCGTTTGAATCTCGCATTCACTGCCTCGAATGCTCCATACGAACACATGATAAAGTAATGCATCATCAGCGCTGGTAATGCCCAGGCTCCAGCGCCATATGTAATACAAATCACGCCTAGAATTTTAATCGAAATCTCGATTCCAGGTTTTGTTGAGTCGATCCTTGGTGAAAAATACCCCGGCTTTCGCGTGCCATTATCAAATGCTTGAAATTCGATTATGGCTGTGCAGACTGCATTCACAAGTATGAATACCCAACAAACGATTGTTGAGATTAATGATGCTCTTTTGGCGGTTTTCATCGAACACTCAGATTCTGTTATCAAATAGATATCCTTGAACGAATCAAATACTTTCTGAAAGTCCAATATGTAAGACGGCGCGCGTTCTTTGCCCCTCCAGATAACATAACAGAATGTGAAATTTATGGACACCCATAAATTATAAGCCAGCAGTTCTAGAATATATAGAGTATTCCCATCAAATCCCTGGAAATGCGTGTCGGCGATCATTCTAACAAAAGTCAACCAGCCGCAAAGAATCGTGACCGATATACAGTAAATCTCACCGATTGAAATTTTTCCCCGAGATGATCTACCATGGCGATTATGATAGAGGCCAAATATCTGCATACTGATGATTATTGGTCTCATAACTTCATAGATGTCAGTATCAGTATACCATTTGTAATCGCCATTCTTCTTCGTCTCCTCCTCAGTTTCGACTTGAGGTTTCCTCTTTGACAGATAGTTTTTATCAATAATAGATACGACACTCTCAGTCTTCGTCATTTTCTATCTCTAGATGATGTCGTTATGATGGAGAGCCGACTGAATATGCGGCGTCGCATATCAAGCCCAAATATGTTCAACTAATGGTATTTACCTAAGATATGCTAGCCATCGTTATAATGGATGAACCGCGACCATAAATGGATTGTTTGTTGATACAAAAACAGTTTTCCATTATCAACGAAGCTTCAATTCATTTTTTTCAACCTGCTATGAGCGGCTGATTGCTCTATGGAAATCTAAATTACAAATGCGGTTGGTTTCAATTAACGATAGCAAAAGTTCTCCTTTTGAGAGGCCTAACGAAAATATATCAAACAGCGTCCACACGCGTGCATCCGACATTAGCGCACAATACGAAGGATTTAAAAATCCGAGTATAGCATGTGTAGCATAGGTAGGGCAACGTCATAGACCTCTGGTCAGGGGCGTCACCAGAATTTTTATGGGGGGGGGGGCTTTTCTTATAACTGCGGAACTAAGTACACTTACTTTCTTATAATTGCAGAACTAAGTATCCTTACTATGTAGGTGACGAGCACCGAAGGTACGATACCCTGGAAGGGGTTTTGGGGCCCTACCCCAAGAAAACCTTTAAAAATTTGGAGTTTTTTTGTGCATTCTGAGGACCATTCTGATGCTAAATTTAAAAAGCGTGAACATACTCCGCCCCCCCCCCTGGTGACGCCCCTAGGAGTGAAATTGTATCGTCTCCCTCCATCCATCGCCAAAGCCGGTTTCAATTGTCTTATTCTGGTTTAAGCCCGGCGCACACCTTCGCCATTTTCTACGTATCATTTGGTCATGCGGCCTAGAACCAACACCTTGATGATCTTCACCGATCAGAAATTCAAACACAAAACATTGTTAACGTACTAAAAATGTATATTTCTTCAAAGCAGAAATCTAATGTCAGAAGGATATTATGTAATTTTTAGGAAATATATAGTTACGTAGTAATCACACAAGTATATTCACAAAAAGCATTAGAATTAGGGCTAGACAGGCATACAGCGATAAAAAGCTAACTACTTATTCTTAAAAAGGTATAAAACATAGAAAAAATACGACGTAATTGCCCCTAAAATTTATTCAAAACAACTTTGTAATTTCAGAATTTTTCCTTCCCATCAATGAACAGCGGCACCGATCCACCGTATGCTAACAACGTTATTGCCAAGAAAATAACAACAACTAAGAAGATGAGAAAGAACACGCGATCCATGACCATTACGATCAGTTTCCAATCCATCATAGCTCTACGGGTGGCGTTTGATGCTTGACTACTGTAGATAGTTGACCGATCATTCGAGTCTTGTGGGTTTGACAATTCAGTATCGTCTTCAATTCCCGTTGGTTCCTCGACTTCCGCATAGCCATGGTGTTTAACGCACACCAGTTTCCCTACTCCTCCGACGATTATCTGTGAAAAAAATACGTAGTCACGGCACAAAGTTACGGAATAATTGGTCGGGGTAACAAAATGGAACTAAACTATTATTATCAAATTAATAGACTGACTTAGAAAATGGTTTTTTTAACATTGAAGTTTCGGCAATTGTCGTTGAGGAAGCTTCAGAAAATTCTGGTCGATAGTTTACATGTTTTAAAATGCTTTTTTATGCAAGACCACATTCGTACACCGAGTATTAAGAAATTGTACGCCAAATATTGAAATCATTGTCTCAGGAATGTAATCTTACGCATGACATGAGTTTTGGTGGAGCTGATTTCCATCTTCCTCTCCAGACTAAAGTGAATAGGTGTGTGAACAATAACGCCATGGCAGACAATACTAAATTCGCAGCATAATACATCCCTGTAAAATCAAATAATGAAACTGAGAGTTTCTTAAGTTGAAAATTGCGCTCGTAAAAGTCATGAGAACAAATCAATTACCGAGTAATGGCGTGTTGCTCATTGCTGATGGAAAGAAGTTCTCCAACATGGCAATCATCAGAACATAAGCAAGAATCAAACCGACAGCTGAAACCAATAACAATATAATATTTGAAATTGCCCATTGGAATGGGAAAAAACACATAACGACAAATCTTTCTTTTTTCGATGTCAAATCGTTTACCTAAAATAGTTTTATCTCCAGTTTCTGGTGGCATCAGAAATATAAATGGTATAAGAACCGATAAAGCTGCTGCTGGTGAGATGTAGACGTGTGTGTAATAACTAGATTTGCGTCTAAATGTCAAGTCGTACTGAATGTGTTCATAAGATGTATCTGGGCAACATGCGTACATTCGATCTATTTTGCTACCGTTATTTGTCATCAAATCCCATTCGTCGGATTCTTCGAAATATGTTGTTTCTAATTTCGCTTGATTATCAAACAAAGACAAGAACATCTGTAATAGAGATTCAACAGAGAGTTTTAATGTATCTTGATGTCATATATAACAACTCCCTGACCAGACCAACCACCCTGCCTTCAGACTAACTGGTAATAAATCAATCATCTTTAATAGCAGGCCCGTAGCCAGGATTTCTGAAGGCGGTTATTTGTCAAGAAAAAGGGCACCTCCACCAAAAATGGCACTTCCAACCGTAAGTTCAAAATACATACAGATAAGAAAGTCCCAACGATTCCCCAATCAAATCGAAATTTAGGGGGTTACCGATAACCCTGGAACCCCTACCCCGGCTACGGGCATGAATAGTACCCGATCAGGCGCGGATCCAGGGGGTGCTTTGGGTGCTCGAGCACCCCCCCCCCTAAAT